>CAAKHD010004342.1:8186-37152 GCA_901007705.1 Fistularia tabacaria
GGGAATTTAAACATAGTTAGGACATGTTTTTTTTTTTTTTTTTCGGGACGCTATTTTTTTTTTTTAACAAGTTTTTTTTTTTTTTTTTTTGAGCTCAAACTTACAAATTCATTGGGCTCATTGGCGAGATTTGAAAAAAAAAAAAGGCTGAACGGAAGCGTCTTCTGCAGATCTTCGCCGAAAAACTGGAAAGTACGCGGACGCTGATCAAGCGGTTGTGAACATCTTTCGTCTTTCCAGAGTGGTTTTTCCCGTTTCGGGCAAAAATAAACAAAAAAGATTGTTATCCGTCAGAGGACCAATGGCTAAAAACTGTTTGATGCTAATCCTGTCTGTCGTCGAGCGAAGGTTTTACAATCCGACTCGGAAAGTCCCGAAGTCGAGGACGGCGCTCAGAACCCCCGGCGCCCTTTTGAAAACAGCTAGCTAACACCTAGCTAGCTAGCTAGGTTCAAGTCTGCACGGCAACACAAGGTGGCTATTATACGAGAAATTTAAAAAAAAGGGGTAGATTCAGACAAAGTTGTGTAATAACAAAGGTATAACAGCCTGAAAAGCAAAGTCCACATTTGTTCTGTTGACGACACGGCGTGAGCGATTAGCATGGCGCGACGATAGAACCGGAAGCTTGTTTTGATCGCTTGCTAGTTTGACAACAGCTGGAAATCCACTCCTTCATTCTGGCGCCCGGTGGAACCGAGGGAACCAATCAACTCCCACGGAGAACCGAAGTGAAAACCCTGAAGGAAACAACTCAACGCTAACCAAAAGAACTGCGGGGTCAGAGGTTGTCGAGAAGCTTCCGGGATCTCCTCCTGTGGTGGACTGGGTTCTTGTGTCCTCCTGCCTGGGTTCTCCAGGTTCTCCGTCTTCAAACCACAGTCCCAAAAAGTCAGCAGGTTCATTGAAGACTAAATTGAAGAAGGTGACCTGGTGGTTGACAGGTGATCTGGTGGTTGAAAGGTGATTGGTCCAGGCTAAACCCAACCACTCGCCCCAGTAGGCTTTGGCTCCGCCCCCTGAGCCTGCGAGCGGGATAAACACTGTAGATATCGGGTGAACGTGTGAACCATTGAAAGTACTCAAGGGTTGGAAACGTTGTCCCTGCTTTGGCTCTGAAGAACCTGGTCCGGGTTCCTCTTGGGACCACAGGACAACCGGCAGCTGGAACTAGCCGTTAGCCTTTCGTAGCTGTTGAGTCACGGCGCCGACAGATGCGGTACAACTATTGACTATTAATGTGTACTATGAATATTAGCAGTAGTGCAAATATGTCCAGCACTTTGATCGCTTCTTGTTTACATCATGTGATGTTGCTCCTTTCGGGTCATTGGATCCTCAGAGGCGCTGTTGTTGGTTGCAACGTGACACATTAGCACCTGTGTTCTTCACTTCCTCACAACATGTTGCTTCTAAGACCCCCATGAGATGCAGTTGTGGCTAACCAGGAGCTAATTGAAGCTTTGGTAACTCAAGCGACCATTGCAGGAAACAGCCAGAAGAGGTTCCCGATGTGGTGAAGTGATGTTCAAGACCTGCTCGGCCCCCCAAAAAAAGAGTCATCATGTTCCTGCTGTCGACCGTGGGAACAACTTGTACCAGAAAACAACTGCGATGTATAAGCTAACGTTAGCTTGACGCTAAAAGAATTGACCAAAACGCACAAGCCGAATATCTGACTCATTGTCAGTTTAGGCAACTTTGAACTTGCACCTCCTGCTTCCCCTCCGTTCCAAGAAGCTTTTGGTTCCACGGCGTGGACTAATTTCACCTTTGACTGGACGCTTTAGGTGGTGAACGGGTTTGAAAGAAACACGCACGAGTGACCTCTGGTGGCCGAATGTGGCGAAACCAGAACCAGAACCCGACCGCCATGGTTTAGTCTCGCCATCTGTGACCCCGACCGAACTTGGAGAGATTCTCTTGACTTCCCGTCTGGAAGCGAGGGCGGTGGAAATATCTGGATTCTGGAGAAGAACATCGTGAATCCGTGCGTCGCTCCGCCGTCCATTCCTGAGGTCGTCACTTGAATCTCCTGTATCCTCTGTCCACCGTGACTCTAAGGCTCTGAGGTTCTTGCTCATCCGAATGGAGAACATGCCACGGTCAAAAGGAAAATCGTAAATGCATCCAAGGTTATAGTAATGGCCGCACCCTTGTCCTTCGTCGAGCAGGCGGCCGTCGAGGTTCATGCAAGCGTTCCTTAACATCTTGACAACGTGCATCAGGCCCCGCCCCTCCCCTTCTTCCGCCTCCGCCACCGCTCGCCTCCGTCATTGCAGGTAGCGGTAGACTTTGAAGCAGTGGTTGCCCGAGTCGGCCACCACCACGTTTCCATCGGAGGTGAGGGCCAATCCCTGGGGTCCGTAGAGGGGGTCCGCTGAGGTGTTGATGTAGGACAGGAAGGAACCGCTTCCGTCGAACACCTGGGGACCGGTCAATGATATTCAATAAATATTCTGGGAGTAGTACTTGGATTGGTACTACTGGTGTGGGTGGTGGTAGCAGCCCGGTACCTGTATCCTACTGTTGCCCCAGTCGGCCACGATGATGTTCCCGTTGACGTCCACGGCGACGCCAGTCGGGGCGTTGAACTGGCCGTTCCCTTCGCCGTTGGAGCCGAACTTTAGGACCAGTTCCCCCTCGGGGGTGAAAACCTGCACCGGGAGAGACGGACGCTGAAAGAACGTCCAGATCGGGAGCAGTCGCACGGCAAGAGTCGGCGCTCGGACGGTACCTTGACGGAGTGGTTGTGAAAGTCCGTTACGATGATCTCGTTGTTGTTGTTCACGGCCGCAAAGTGTGGACCTTCGGGACAGGACAAGACAGACAACCCAAGATTAATAGTACCAGAAGAGCAGGGGCCTGGTGACCGCGCCACCTAGTGGCCTAACATTAGAACTGTAAGTAAGAACGACAAGTTTATCTCTGTTCTCATACATGATGACTCAACTGTATGCTGGCAAATATTCTAATGTGTTCTCGGGACCAATGCCACAGAGCAGTGGACCCAAAGGCCATGTGACACCTGAGCAGCTTCTGACAAACATGAATTTTAGGCTCCGCCCCCCCACAACACCACTTCCCATTCTGTCAAATTACTCGTCTACAGCCTCAGCAAGCGGGTTGGACGAAAGGACCCCAGAAGGTCTTATGACATTGGACCCACGTTACCGTGGTGGCAGTTTGAGGAACGTTTGGTCCACGTTTGGGGATCCAATCATAAGACAAACCTCGGAGTTGGGTTTACTTTAGATAAAGTTCAGTCACGCGAGGAGAGCTGCGCTGATTTTTTTAGCACCAGGGGGCTGAATTAAGGGATCTGAAACCAGGTTCTGTTCCACATGACGCATAGCGGCGCCGCCCACATCCAGAGAGGAGTGAGGGTCACCTGCAAACTGCTTGTCCCCGTTGCCACGGCTACCGAACTTGGCGATGAGCTTGCCGCTCAGCTGGAAGATGAAGACGGTGCAGGCCTTGTTGTCCACCACGATCACGTGACCGTTGCGATCCACGGACACACCCTTGGGCCCCATCAGCCGCCCCGAGCCCAGCTTGGTCTGGGGAGGAGCAGGATAACACTACTTGGAACCTCGAGAGGTGGAGATACCAAGGGCGGATACGACGGAAACCCACCTTGTACTTGCCGTCGGAGGAGAAAATGCTGACCCACTTGTTGTCGTAGTCGGCGATGATGATGTCACCGCTAGGGTGCACAGCCACGCCCGTGGGTCGCTGCAGTTGCCCCGGCGACCGGCCCCGAAGCCCAAAACGGCTTTTGAATTCCCCTTCATTGGAGAAAATCTGGAATGAAGAACCCAAAGGCAGAGGTTCAGATGCTGCCGTCATGAGGTTTCTTTTATCTGAAAAAATTTTGGGATGTGAGGAAATACCAGAAGTGACCTCATCACAGTACTGACCTCTTCTTAGTACTTACTCTATCTCAGTATGGACCTCATCATACTGAAGTTGTCTCAGCACTAACCTAATCTTCGTACTGAAGTCTTCTTGGTACTGACCTCCTGTCAGTGCTGAAGCCATGTCAATACTGACCTTCTTTTACTGCCCTGATTTTGGTACTGTTTTTTTTCTTAGGACTGAAGTTGTCTGGTACTGATCTCCTCTTAGTACTGCCCTGATTTTGTTACTATGTTTTTTCTTAGTACTGAAGTTGTCTCGGTACCGACCTCCTCTCAGAATTGACTTCATCTCAGACAATGAAGAAAAGGTCTATGCCAGTTGGGTTCTACGGAGTCCGACCCGTCCCAAGCCAGTCTTACCTGGACGCACTGGTTGTTGCTGTCAGCGATGAGGATCCTGCCGGTGGAGGAGGCGGCGACGCCCTGCAGGTTTGTGAACTCACCCTTGTTCCTCCCTTTTGTCCCTGAACGCAGCAAAACCAACAAGGACAGAAGTCACAAACAAGTGATTTACCCTTTGGCTGTTCCCTGGCACTATTGTCCAGGTGTCCAGAGAGGCCTGTTCAAAAACACCTGACAGAACCCCCAGACCACAGGGGGCGCTGCAGGGGCTCTGGATTTTTCATGACTGACCCTTGGCTGACCTCGGCGTCAACTGTTCTGTACGAAAACAAGGCTCTCTGCCAGTTTCTGTTTCATTTTTGTTTGTTGACATATCCCCAGTTTTTCCCCGCCGCTGTGTCCTTCCTCACCGATCCTGAAGATAAGGTCGTCCTCGATGGGGTTCTGCGTCTTGCGGCGGGGGGTGCCCAGGGCGCTGCTTGCCCGCTTGGAGCCCTTCTTCTTCTGGCCAGGGGACTTTCCCCGTCTCTTGGCACCCTCGGAAGAGCCGGTGGACGGGGTGGCAGCCGCCGCGGAGTTGGTGGCGGTGGTGGTGGAGGGGGACACCTGGAGCGAAATGGACAGTAATGGGGTTTTCCAAATATCCAAATGTTGAAGAATTTTTCACCTGATAACAAAGATTCTTGGTTCAGGTAAGGTGAGAGGCTTGGATGAGTTAGGGTATGCTGATTTAAGGCATGGTGGTTTGGACGCATCATGTTGAGGGTATTTGGATGAATGAAGGTAAGCTAAGTTAAGGTAAGATGGTTTACATGGGTTCAGGTAAACTAACTCACGGTAAAGAAGTTCGGAAAAGTTAAGGAAGGGGTTTCGATGGGTTAAGGAAAGCTAAGATCAGCTAAGGAGGTTTGGAGGCGGGGATGGTTAGCGAAGTAACGGCAAGATAGTTTGAATGGGTTAAGGTAAGCTAACCCAAGGGAAAAAGGGTTTGGATTCGTTCAGGGAGGGAGCTTTATATCGGTAAGTTATTGGGGTTTGATGAATGTTGGATGTTGGGATATGTTACGGTAAGGGTATTTGGATGAGTTAGAGTAAGCTAAGCTAAGGTAAGGAGGTTTGGACGGGGTGAGGGCTGGTTAGAAATGGGCCGTATGTTTCTCCCCTTCCTGCCGTGGCGCTTCAGCCCACGGTCACGTCACAAGAAGCGACGCCCCTAACAAGCTAGGATTCTGTTTTCAGGAAGTTGTTCTACGTTGATGAATGTGTCTCTTTGGGTTTGGGCCTGCCGCCTCCAGGGGGCGCACCTCCACGTCGATGTCCGGCGCCCTGGCGACCATCAGCTTGAAGGGACTCCCTTTGATGTGCTGGTCGTACAGGCGGAGGGCCAGCGAGAAGTCGCCCTCCTTCGGCACCATGTACACAAACTCGTAGGTCCCGTTCTTGTGGTCGACTATTTCTCCGTCCACGATGCTGCCGTCCGGCGTGAAAACCTGCAACGACACGCCGCCGGCGGTTCTGTTTCCATCCGAGAAGACAAGACGCACCGCACTTCCTGCCAGCACAGGCGCCACGGACCCACCTCGGCAGACAGAATGGCGTTGCCGCTCTTGCAGGCGCCACCGGACTTGTCTCTTGTCACTATGGTAACCGAGGCAGGATGACCCACAATGCACTGCTCCAGGCCGGTGCCCATGGCCTCGCTCTGGCTCGCCACCGCACTGAAAACAACAACAACAACAAAAGGGATTTGGATGAGTTAAGGTAAGGTCACGGGGATGACTTAAGAGAAGGGAGTTGAGATGAGTCATGGTAAGGCGATTAGTATGAGTTAAGAGAGGGGGTTGGGTGATGGTAACCAGGTTCACATGAATTAAGGAAAGGGAGTTTGGATAGGTCAATGGAATTAGGTTTGGATGACTTAAGTGAAAGGATTTTGGATGAGCTACGGTAAGATAAGGCAGGTTATAAGGAGGTTTGGATGAGTCAAGGTAAGGAGGTTTTGAATGGTTGGAGGTCAGGAAAAGCATGTTGGTTGAGTCAAGGTAAGCTACGTTTAGGGTATTTGGATGGTTTAACGTAAGGAGGTTTGAATGGGTTAAGGGAGGGGCTTTGTATGAGTTAAGATAAATAAGGTTAAGGTGAGGCAAGTTAAGGTAAAGGTGTTTGGAAGAGTTAAGGTAAGGAGTTTTGGATGGGTTAAGGGTTTATATGAGTGAAGATAAGTGAAGGTAAGGTAAGTAAAGTTAAGGTATGGGTGTTTGGACGGGTTAAGGTGAGTGTGTTTGGATGAGTTAAGGTAAGATAACGAAAGTTAAGCAAAGATGTTTGGAAGAGCTAAGGTAAGGAGGTTTGGATGCGTTAACTTAAGGCGGTTTGAATGGGTTAGGGGAAGGGGCCATGTATGAGTTATGGTAAGTAAGATTAAGGTAAGTAACGTTAAGGTAAGTTAAGTTCAGGTAAGTAAAGTTAAGGTATGGGTGTTTGGATGAGTTAAGGTAAGGTAAAGCAAGTTAAGGCAGGTTAAGTCAAGGTCAGTAAAGTTTAGGTGAAGGTGTTTGGAAGAGTTAGGTGAGGTTTGGATAGGTTAAGGTAAGTGAAGTTAAGGTAAGTAGACTTACGGTATGGGTGTTTGGGAGGGTTAAGGGAAGGGAAGGGAAGTTAAGGTAAGGAGGTTTTGGAAGGGTTAAGGTACAGTAAAGGAAGTTAAGGTGAAGGTGTTCGGAAGAGTTAAGGTAAGGAGGTTTGGCTGGGTTAAGGTAAGTGAAGATAAGGTGAGGGTGTCGGTAGGGGTTAAGGTAAGGGTGGCAGGAGGCGACACCTGGTGGTGACGATGGTCCCCAGGTTGTGAATGGACTTCCGCAGGCCGTCGGTCTCCAGCAGCAGGTCCAGCTGGTCATTCTCCTGCGGCTGGAAGGGCAGGCCCAGGCCGGCAAGCTCCTCCAGACGCGCCGCCAGGCACCGGTCCGGCTGCAGGCCGGCCGCCGCAGCCTCTCCGGCCAGGGCCTCCTCGGCCTGGGTGCAGGTGGAGGTGAGCTCCTCCTCCCCGTGGAGGAGGCCGTCCACCTGGGCCTGGAGGACCTGGAGAAGGTAACGGTAGGTAGTTTCTTTCCCTTTCAATGCCGGAGGTCGGACGTGGAAGGGACGCGAAGGCACTTGAAGGGACACGTTGTCCCTTCAAGTTTGCTTCCCGCCACGCTCTCGAGTCCCGGGACAATTCTCTCTCCGCCCACCTTCTGTTTGAGACCGAAGGTGACCTCCAGCTCCATCAGCAGGACGCTCTTCCGCACGTCCAGCTGCTTGTGCAGGTCCTCGAAGCTGGACACCACGTCCTCCTCGATGGAGGCCCTCTGGTTGGTCAGCTGCTGCAGGATCTCTCGGACCAGAGACAGGGCGTCAGACACCTGCGGGAGTCTGGAGAGACGGCGCCTCCGAAAAGTTAGTATTATCAATTCTATTATAATTTCTATGAGTATTATTTGCAGTAGTATTAGTAGTAGTATTTTAAGTATTGAATAAAAAGTACTTTATAAGGATAAACTGTTGTTATGATGACATAACATCAGCATGTCATTGTATGTGCTGCTGCTGGCCTGTGTCAACTTGTTGTCATTGTCCTTGTTGTCGTGGTCGCTGTGGTTGTTGTCATTGTCGTGGTGGTGGTTTACATGTTGTTGTTTTGGTTGGTTAGTTTGGTGGTGGTGCTTGTTTATGTGTTGTTGTTGAGGATGTTCTTGTTCTTGTTGTTGTTGTGTTGTGAGTGGTCGATGTGTTGTTGTTGTTATGTTGTTATCATTGTTGTTGTTGTTATTTTTGTTGTTGTGTTGTGAGTGGTCTGTGTTGTTGTTGTTGTTGTTGTTGTGTTGTTATTATTGTTGTTGTTGTAGTGAGTGGTCTATGTGTTGTTGTTGTTGTTGTTGTTGTTATTATTATTGTTGTTGTTGTGTTGTGAGTTGTCTATGTGTTGTTGTTGTGTTGTTGTTATTGTTGTTGTTGTTGTTGTGTTGTGAGTGGTCTATTTGTTGTTGTTGTTGTTGTTGTTGTTGTGTTGTTATCAAAGTTGTTGTTGTGTTATTATTGTTGTTGTTGTGTTGTGAGTGGTCTATGTGTTGTTCTTGTTGTTGTGTTGTTATTATTGTTGTTGTTGTTATTGTGTTGTTATTATTCTTGTTGTTGTTGTGTTGTTATTATTGTTGTTGTTGTTGATGTGTTGTTATTATTTTTGTTCTTGTTGTTGTGTTGTTATTATTGTTGTTGTTGTTGTGTTGTTATTATTGTTGTTCTTGGTGTTGTGTTGTTTTTCTTGTTTTTGTGTTGTTATTATTGTTGTTGTGTTGTTATTATCGTTGTTGTTGTTGTGTTGTGAGTGGTCTATGTGTTGTTGTTGTTGTGTTGTTGTTGCTGTTGTGTTGTGAGTGGTCTATGTGTTGTTCTTGTTGTTGTGTTGTTATTATTGTGTTTGTTGTTGTTGTGTTGTTATTATCGTTGTTGTTGTTGTGTTGTGTTGTGTTGTTATTATTGTTGTTGTTGTTGTGTTGTTATTATCGTTGTTGTTGTGTTGTTGTTATTGTTGTTGTTGTTGTGTTGTGTTGTTATTATTGTTGTTGTTGTTGTGTTGTTATTATCGTTGTTGTTGTTGTTGTGTTGTTATTATTGTTCTTGTTGTTGTTGTTGTTGTTGTGTTGTTACTATTGTTGTTGTTGTTGTGGAGGAGGACTCGGGGTCCCACCTGCCGCCCGCGGCCCCCAGCCTCTCCTGCAGGACCCTGCGGCTCTGGTCCAGGACCCGCTCCAGGGGCAGCTGCGGGTGGGACTCGTGCTCGGGGACGCAGTCGCCGCAGAGGGGACACTCGCAGGACGAGCAGAACAGCAGCGCCACCTAGAGGACGGAAAGAGGGATTCACGCGGATCACACGCGCACGGCGTCGGGGCGGCGATGGCCGAGGGGGGCGACCCCACCTGGCCGGGGTGCCGGGGGCAGCCGTTCTTCCCGGGCGGAGCCTCCAGGACGGTGCACTCCTCGCTGCTGCTCTCCGGGGACGGCTGGCGCGCCTCCATCTGGGGGCGTCGGCCTGAGGGGGCGGAGCCTCCAAACACCCCCCCGATTCCACCTTGTGGCCAGAAGGGGGAGCCGGCGTTCCCACGGCGACCCGGCCCAGGTCGGGTCTGTTGTCGGCGGCGACCGGGTTTCAATCCGGTGGAGGGGGGGTCGCCTTCCTCCTCCGTGAGGCTCTGTGAGTCTCCTCGTCCGTGAGGCTCCTCCTCCGTGAGGCTCCTCGTCCAAGAGGCTCCTCGTTCGTGGGGCTCCTGGTGCGTGAGGCTCCTGGTCCGAGAGGCTTCTCCTCCCTGAGGCTCCTGGTCCGAGAGACTCCTCCTCCGTGAGGCTCCTCCTCCGTGAGGCTCCTCCTCCGTGAGGCTCCTCCTCCTTGAGGCTCCTCCTCCGTGAGGCTCCTCCTCCGTGAGGCTCCTCCTCCGTGAGTCAGAAAACCCAAATCCTTTTTATTTCTGGTTTTCCAGGGGAAGAAACACAAAGAAAGGGCGGAGCTTTAATGGAAAGACAGATTTATCAAGGGTCCTGTGTGAGGTCCACGCGAGTTCTTAGGATTTTTGGGTGAAATTGACGGGAATTCTTGAGGGCTTTGGGTGACGATGAGGAGAATTTTCAGGATTTTTTTGGGGTGATGTTGAGGGAAGTTCTACAGAGTTTTGGATGAATTTAAAGGGAATTCTTAAGGGTTCTGGTGATGTTGAGGGAACTTTTTAAGGGTGTTGGGTTATTCCATATCGCCCCCAACACGTGAAGTTTGGCTCATCGGAGCCCCCCCACGAATAACCCCAGAATGGTTCAGTCCGGCGGGAACGACGGCGCAGCAGCAGGTGAGGCCGAGGAAGAAAAGTGTTGCGAGCGAAGGAGCGAAGGAGCGAAGGGAGGGAAAAGCAGAAGAGCAGGAATGTAGGTCAGCCCGCCGCCTTCAAAGCGACTTTCGGAGAGGAGGCTGCGGTTGCCACGGTAACGGGCTGCGCAGGGGGAGGAGCTCCGGCTGCCGGGTTGGGATGCGACGAGGCACCAGAAAGTGAGTTTGCTCCCAAATTTAGCGCCGTCGCGTTCAAAGGGGGGGGGCTGACCCCTGACCCCTGACTCCTGACCTTTGCCTCCCTGATGCCCCGCCACCACTCATCAATACACACGACAGCGTCGATCAATATTTGATTCACCCGCCCGTTTATTCACCCATTCGATGAATCCATCTCTTTTGGCCATCAAGTGACAACCGCGGCCCCTCATTGATTCCCGATCACCGGAAACTGATCACCGATCGCTGAGTATTGACGGCAGAAGCCGAGCGCCGCCGTGGCAACCCCCATCACCCCCATCACCCCCCAACCACCCCCGCCCCTCATTAATATTTTATGAGGGGGTGCGGGGGGGGGGGCGTATGGATATGAGTCTTCTTTGATGGGCGTCATAATCCTGTTTCACACACACACACACACACACACACACACACACACACACACACACACACACACACACACGCGCGCGCTGCAATGCCCTCATTCAGTGGTTTTTCTGCAGAACCACATAGTGCGACTGTTGTTACCGTGGCGACAATCTGTAACTGCCACGTAGAGACAATTGCATCGTTCTTTTTTTTTTCCACAATTCTGCCCCCCCCATGACAAAGTAAAATAGCACACACACACACACACACACACACACACACACACACACACACACACACACACACACACACGTGATGTGTTCAAATTTGGAAACACTTCAGTTGGATGTCAGTCGAAAGCTAACTGAAATTACCCTAAACCCCCATAAAATAAAATAAAATAAAATAAAATAAAATAAAATAAAATAAAATAAAATAAAATAAAATAAAATAAAATTGAATTAAATTCAATTAAATTTTAAGTTATTTTTATTTAGGCTTTCTTTTTTTCCCCACTGAAGGCATTTCAAATTACCGCCCAATTCCCGTCATAAAAAGGGGAGTAAAACTTTGACCTCAAATATATTTTTGAAATTTTTGTTTGAACTGTCAGGAAAGAAAAAGGAAAAACATTTATCGAAAAGACACTTTTTTTTTCTAAAAGAGCACAATTCAAAAATTCAGTGAAACATCTGAATTCATGTGAACATCTAGACATGTGTATATATATCTATATCCTCATATGTTTAGAAATAGGAACGGCCTCAGGGGGGATACATTGTTTTTCCTGCAGATAAATAATATCATATGCAAATATTCTCCAGTGTTTGGCAGGATAATCCTCGGCTGTGATTCCGATGGGACGAATGAATGAATGAACGTGTTCCTGGAACAGGTGGCGACTGCAAACTCATCGCAAAAATTTGAGATCGCGGAAAATAATCTGATTTTATTGGTCTGTTTTTTTTTCTGCTTCTTTCTTTTGTTTTGTTTTTTCCCCCTCCGAGGATCCGGATCAGCTGGGCCGGACAGCGTCATGTTGCCGTTAGCAGACAGGAGGCTAAATGGCAGCACATGCAGGCCTGGTAGCGCACACACACACACACACACACACACACACACACTCACACACACTCACACACACACCAACACACACATACACACTCCATCATCCTGCAGTCCTTCCGCCTCTTCTCTCCCAGAAAAAAACATGCTGCAGATGCTTCTGTCAAATCCCCCCTCCATACCTCCATACCTCCATCCCTCCATCCCTCCATCCCTCCATCCTCCTCCCATCCCTCCATCATCCTAAAACCAGGAGAAGCGACACTCACCATGTTTGTCAGACGTCTGTTTTCCAGCCTGAAGCGTCGCGTCATGATCCCTCTGCTCTGTGTGTGTGTGTGTGTGTGTGTGTGTGTGTGTGAGCGGATGGGGAGGGGGTATCATCGTCACGGCAACACCACCAGCAGCAGCACCAGACTGAAAGGGAGGGAGGGGCCGGGGGAGGGGAGGTCAGGAGGAAGGTGATTGGACGGTTGGACTGTCACTTCTTCAATCCTGTCTTTGTTTTTTTAAATCTTTCCCTATTAATTTAATCCATATGATTATTTTATTGATGTGCTTTTTTAATATGTTTTTACCTCTATTATTGCTGATTTTTATTGTGTCTCCTTTATCATTTTTGTTGTGGGTTTTTAGTGATTTCCCTTCAAATGTTATTTTTCTTGATTTATTTCCACACGTTTTGCTGAATATCAGCGACCTGCTGATTCTAATTTCGATTTCAATTTTCAGCTGAAAAATTCAAAATACTTTTTTGGGGGGGTTTTCATTTCAAGTTTTTTGCAAAACGAAAAAAAATCACAGTTAGTTGTTTCACATGCTTCGGAGATTTAAATCTTTTTTTTGATTCTATTTTTGAATATCTAATTTTTCAAATGATTTCGATTCCCGTTACTTGTTGAATTTGCATGTGAAATTGAAATGAATTGAATTTATATAGTTTTGAGTAATTTGATTTGATTTCAATGTATTATATTTTATTAAATTTTCAATCTTTTATTTTATTTTATTTTATTTTATTTTATTTTATTTTATTTTATTTTATTTTATTTTATTTTATTTTATTTTATTTTATTTTATTTTATCCGGTTACCTGTCACCCCGCTGTTCCCCTCCGGGCCGCCAGGTGGCGACGATGAGTCACGCCACAGCAGATTTGCTGACGTCACCAGCCAGAGAAGAAAAGCGCGAGGCGGAAGCAGGACGGCCTATTCCGCGGCGGACGCGAGATGACGGCGGACACATGGCGGCGACGTCTCCTTCCGCTGCTATTTTACGGTAAATAGGAAGAAAAAAGCAACTTGAGTTATTCTATTCTATTCTATATGTATAGTTTTAATCCATAAAACGTCGACGCGGCGGGTTTCCACCGACGTCGCAAGTCACAGGGTCGCAGGAGGTCGGCAGCAAAAAAAAAACCCCAAAACATATTTAATGTAATCGTTTCTTTTTTAAAACCTCACTAAGTTTGGGTCATAACAAGTTAATCTTTATTTAAACTAAAATGGGATTTAAAAAAAGGAAACAAAAGGCGACGTAAATCGGGTCGGTATAGTTGCACGTGACTTCCTCAAGGTTCCGTAGACAGCCGTTCTCGCTTCTTCTTTTAATCGTCCTTTTTTAAACAAAAGAACACTATAATCCTACAATTTCAGTACAATTTACTAACTTACTCCCGACAATTTATACTACATATTGAAGTCGTGGCCGAAATTTTTTGCGTTAGCGTATCCGCGCTTTGCGACAATGACTCCTGCTTTACGGCAGGAGAGCACATGGTGGTGGAAGTCGCTGCCTGAACTCGTCTTGTTTATTTTACTGTCTTTACAAAAGATAAAAGTATCTTTATCTTGAGAACTTATATAGGATTAGAAAGTAAAGGTTTATTTATATAGGTATTATATTATGGTTATTGTGCGAAGTCCTGATAACACTTTATCCCTGAGGCTGCAGCAATGAAAGTATGCGTTGAAAATGGCTAATTATTACAATTATCTTCATGGCGTTTGTCGTGTCTTATTCCCCCTGTTGAACAAGCTGTTTTGCTTAACTGCTGATCTCTTGTTCTTCAGACTTGGACTGCCAGCTGCAGGTCGGTGTCGCCCCTGAACCGATGGCAAGGTGAGTGAGACTCTTGTTCCGATACTGCTTCTTCCCAGTCGCCGTGATGACGTTTTTCCTGCCATTCGTAGTTTCCACCGGAGGTCTGATGACCAAAGATGGCCCAATCCTTCCTTGGATGTCTGAGCGAACATTGCTCCTTTATGGATGCTGCCCTTTGTGTTACTCTGGTCTAAAGTTGTTTTTTCTTCCAGGTAAACTGCCAGTTGCAACCATCTTGTGTCGGCGAGTGGAGGGCCGTCATGAACAGGTTAGACCTTGCATGTCAAATTTTGCATGAACAGTGTGGGCGGCTTTCGCTGTGATGACGTTTTTCCTGCCATTCGTAGTTTCCACCGGAGGTCTGACGACCAAAGACGGCCCAATCCTTCCTTGGATGTCTGAGCGAACCTTGCCCCACTGCAGATGACCTTCTTGTTCCGTTCTACGCTAACGCTCTTGCCACTTGCTCTCTTTCAGAGTTAACTGCCATAAAGGGTCACCATCCTCAGAATGGACAGTAGTGCCTCGACCGCCTTGTAAGTGTTACCCAGAGTCTTGCTCATTGTGAAGATTTAGTGTAGTTGAAGTTAAGTTCGTTTTGGGTGAAAAAGTCTTCACGGACATGAAGTGGATGTGTATGTTCGCTATGATGACGTTTTTCCTGCCATTCGTAGTTTCCACCGGAGGTCTGGCGACCAAAGACGGCCCAATCCTTCCTTGGATGTCTGAGCGAACGTTGCCCTTCTGCGGTTGATCACCCTCTGCTGTTCTTTGCTAACCACCCTGCAGTTTCCTCCCTTTCAGGTGAACCTTTGGGGCGGCAGCCATGTTGGGCCAGCTGACGAGCACCTCTGGGAACTTGTAAGTATCACTGAATGTTAAGCAGTCAGATGGAGATTTAGCTTGATTTGTGAAAAGTTTGAATGTACATTTTGAACCAATACTTCTCGGACACCGAGATGTTCGCTATGATGACGTTTTTCCTGCCATTCGTAGTTTCCACCGGAGGTCTGACGACCAAAGACGGCCCAATCCTTCCTTGGATGTCTGAGCGAACTCGGTTCCTCTCTGGTTGTGACTGTTGTTGCCGTTTTGTGCTGACTCTTCCATCTGTTTTCAGGTTTACATCCAGTGGTGACCATCATCACCTTGCCAGGACGTCTTACCAGGTTAGACTACTGTTTTTATGAACCCTTTGGGGTTGTTTTTTTTTCTCGCCGTGATGACGTTTTTCCTGCCATTCGTAGTTTCCACCGGAGGTCTGACGACCAAAGACGGCCCAATCCTTCCTTGGATGTCTGAGCGAACGCTGCTGTCCTCTGGTTGTGACTGTTGTTGCCGTTCTGTGCTGACTCTTACATCTTTCTTCAGGTGACCGACCCCGGCGGCAGCCATCTCGTACCCGTTTGAGCATCGCCTCATCGGTATCACCATCGTCATCATCATTAGGTGAGGCGGGTACCTTCTTTAGAAGGGTTTCAAACGGCGGCTTTCGCTATGATGACGTTTTTCCTGCCATTCGTAGTTTCCACCGGAGGTCTGACGACCAAAGACGGCCCAATCCTTCCTTGGATGTCTGAGCGAAATCGCTCTGGTCTCTTCGCGCCCCTTGTCATTCTCCCCGTTGGCTGACATGTTTGTCCCCTTGCAGGTCAAAGGGGAACCCCGTCGGAGGACCGTCTTGGATCAAAGGGAACCAGAATTGTGGACAGATTCTCGCTGGAAATGTACTTTTAATAAAAGTGACTTGTCTCTGAAGCCTCACTGGTACACAGTGCTTTTTTTGACTCGATGACAGTGTCTAAATTCACTTTTCCCCTCTTTTTTGGCTATTTCGTTCTTTCTGTCAGACAACAGGAACATTTTTTTTTCTGACCCTGCCGGGTTTATTTTTATCCGCAGCCGCTCGGCAGTGCAGCTGTGAATTCTACCCCCCCATCGGTCGCTCCCCTCCAGCGGCCCCGGCTCATGAACGCCTGTAGCCCCGCAGTCTTTCACCCGGCTGTTCGGCTCAGAGGAAGCCGGCCATGGGGCAGGTAAGCCTGGCGGAGGCGGCCGGTGTTTACCGGTACACTGCTAGCAGGCTAAGTATCAGGCTGACTGCTCAGGGAGCTTAAGCCGGTTTACTTCCTAGCTAACTTTTGCTAGCTGGCTAGCAGGCTAACTGCGAGGATAGCGTTAACTGGCCTACTTAGTAGCTAACAGCCGGCTAACAACCGAGCTAGCAGGCTAAGAGATGAGCTAGCCGGCTCCCCGACGTTGAGGCGCTCACGCCGCGGCTCCGACGTGGCATCCACTCCGGGTTTTTCTATCTTTGTCGCCGGGAAGTGGGGAAAGGAATGAACAAAACACCCGTACGGCATTTTATTTCCATCTATTTTTCATTTATTCTCGTTATTGTGATGACCGAGTTCCGCCGGTCCGCCGAGACCCAACCGAGCTATTTGTGTGACCGTTCCAGGACGAGCTGCTGAGGATGAGCCCCGGGGAGAGCTGGAGGTGAGGCTCCGCCACCGAGAAGACAGAAATGCAATAAATCTGGCTTTATTTTAACCAGATAAATGCTCGGGTTTCGATAAACCTGAAGCCGCTTGCTCGCTCGGCTGCTTCTGCAAGGGGTCAATGTTACTATAACTAATAAAGATGTACCTGAATCAGTCAATTCACCTGGAAAACTGCGTAAATCCATGTAAGTGTTTGTCAAAGCCCCAATATTGTCCAATTAATTTAAATGTATCTTTATTTTTGCTTTATCTGCAAGTTTTTGATTGGTTTCTTGTTTATGATTATCATATTTGTGAAAATATGCATATGTGTGTGTATCTGTAAAGAAATATATATATGGGTTTTTGTTTGTTTTTTACTTTCTGTCTCTTTATTGTTTATATTGCTTTGCTATTGCTCTTTTTTGATATTGTTATTGTTGCGCTGCTGCGCCGGAGGCATGTCCCCTATGGGGAACAATAAAGTATCCTATCCTATCCTAAATTTCCTGATAAAATCCATGTGTTTTAATTTCTTTTAAATATAAAATGACTTCCCCTTTTTTTTTTTTTTTTTTTTTAATTGGTATGGATCTCTGCCTTTTGCAGGATGAAGCACGAGCAGCTTCACGCCAAGCACCGCGGCCACGAGGCCATGCACGCCGAGATGGTGCTGATCCTGGTGGCCACGCTGGTGGTGGCCCAGATCGTCCTGGTGCAGTGGAAGCAGAGACACCAGCGCTCCTACAACGTGGGTACACGTGACGTTCTAAAAACGAAGACATCCAGATACGACAAGATGTCAAACGGTGCAAAGAAATGTGAATTGTATGAACGGGAAGTGCGAGTTGACACCGAGAACGCGACGTGAACAGCTGTTTGCGCAGTGTACAACTTGAGGAGGTGTTGGTCGACACCGTAAAAGTTGCTTTGGGTGTGCAGAGACGTGAACCATCGAGTGCGTCTGATGGTCCTGAGGTAGAACCTGGTTCTTGGCTCCTGTCGGATGCTCGTGAGTCTAGCGGCAGTTGGGTAGATCCAGGTCTACTTTTCACACCCCTGTGGTCCTTGGCGACGGAGGCTCTGGGGATCTTCTCTGTCGTCCAGAGCATCGGTGCCGCGGTAACATACGGGGGATGCAGTTGCTTCAGGTGCCCTCAGCAACGTAGAAGTTGCTGGGGATCTTAGGTGACATGCCAAACCTCCTCAGAAAGTTGAGCCAACCGTCTGCGTGGTGTTGAGGGACCAGGTGGGGTCGTCACTGATGTGGACGCCCGGCTATTTTGGCTTCAAGATCTCGGATGTGCCTGGCTGATGAGGTCTCCGCTCCTTCTGGAGGTTGTCCTCACGCCATCTGTTTGTCCCAACCCTTCGTCCTTAGCTGGTGACGCTGATCCAGATGTGGGTTGTCCCGCTCTACTTCACCTTCAAGCTCTACTGGTGGAGGTTCCTGTCCATGTGGGGAACGTTCTCCGTCGTCACCAGCTACGTCATCTTCAGGGCCACCAGGAGGCCGCTGTCCTGCAAGACGCCGAGGTGAGGAACCAGAACAGAAGTGGCCTGAACATCCCTGGGCTTATCGGCGGACCGAACGATCGATGGTTTTCATGAGAGTCCTGATGTGAAGTGTTCGTGTGTGTCAGGATGGTTTACAAGTGGTTCCTGTTGATCTACAAGCTGAGCTACGCGGTGGGCGTCCTCGGTTACCTCGCCATCATGTTCACCATGTTCGGCTTCAACGTGTTCTTCAGGTGAACCACTTCCCGTTTCTGCTCTTTGTTGGAGAACATCTAAGATCAGAGACCTGTTTCTACTGGTCCACTCTTGCTGAGCCTCTACTCCAATCCTGTTCTCAGGATCAAGGCGGAGGACTCCATGGACGTGGGCGTAGTCCTGCTCTTCTACGGCCTCTACTACGGCGTGATGGGCAGGGACTTTGCCGAGATCTGCTCCGACTACATGGCCTCCACGATCGGGGTGACGTACCAGCCTCCTGCCCCGGTCCCTTCCCCGCCGGGGCAGGGACTAAGGCCGATCGGTGTGTGTGTTTCAGTTCTACAGCCGAGGGGGGATCCCGGCCCGCAGCCCGAGCGCCGACATCTGCGCCGTCTGCGGCCAGAAGATCCTGGTGGAGGTGGAGGAGGAGGGTCTGGTGGAGGACACCTACCAGCTTTCCTGTGGACACATGTATCACAACTTGTCGGAGTCATTTGACTCGCTAGCAAAACTCCAGATCAGCCCCCCAGATCAGCAAGTGTATGGTAAAACTCAGGGAAAAGCTCCCTGCTAATCGGGCCAAAACCTTTTCTTTTCTTTCTGATTCTGGTGTATCTTAGTTTCAGCGATAATCAGAAGGTAACCGATAATCAGCCGCAGCGGGTGTGGTGTCGGCAAAGGGGGAAAAAAATGCAGGAAAAAGTTTTGAATTTTGTTGTTTGGCCTCGACTTCGACTTCAGCTTCCACGAGTTCTGCATCCGGGGCTGGTGCATCGTGGGTAAGAAACAGACGTGTCCATATTGCAACGAGAAGGTGGACCTGAAGAGGATGATGAGCAACCCGTATCCTTTACCCCGTCCACCACCAAACCTTCTGAACAGTTCCCCAGAATGCCACAAGCATCCCCTCAGACACCTACAAGAAGGCTCTTAGACATCCGCTGAATGGCCCTCAGATACCTGCAAGAAGCCCTTTCAACGTCCACAAGGGGGCCTTTAGAGACCTGTAGGAAGGTCCTTCACATCCACAACCATCCCCTTAGTCATGTCCCACAAGGCTCCGAGAAATCATCTGACTGGTCATCAGACATTGTCAAGAGGGCCTTTAGACACCTGTAAAGAGGCCCTTTGACACCCACAAGCGTCCCCTCAGACATCCACAAAACATCCACGAGCATCCCCTTAGCCATGCGCCAGAAGATCCATATGCATTCACAAGATAGCCCTCAGACATCCAGAAGCATTCCCTTCGACACCCACAAGTATCCCCTTAGACCTCCACAAAAAGGCCTTTGGACACATGTAAGAAGGCCCTAGACATCCACAAGAAACCCCTTCGTCTTTCACAATAAGACCCTTAGACATCCACAAGAAAACCCATGCACATCGACAAGATGGCCCTTAGACACCTGCAAGACAGCCCTTTGAGAGCCACGGGCAACCCTTAGACCCCAACGAGACACCTGGAAAAACATCAGCAAGCATTTCCATCAAAATTGTCAAGAAATCCCCTAAAAATCAGGTTTACAGTTTGCAGGAAATCCTTGAAAGGGTCATGAAAGCCCTTTAAGTCCCTTAAACATCATGATGAGTCCCTTTTAAAAAAAACTAGCAAGAAGTTCCCTTCAAATCACCCCTCATCCCCTTAAAGTCATGAGGAATTTCAAGTCAGAAATCCCTTAAAATGAGTGAGAGGTTACCCTTAAAGAGCCTTGTAAGTCCTCCAAGAGCCACCCGGCAGTGTAAAGTTCCCTCCAGTCCAGAGAGAAGGAGGCCGGGTTCTTGGTGTCAAACAGGAAGTGTGTGACTCCTTGACTTCCTGTCAGCTGGGAGAAGACGCACGTCCTGTACGGGCAGCTGCTGGACTGGCTCCGCTACCTGGTGGCCTGGCAACCCATCATCATTGGCATCGTCCAAGGCATCAACTTCTCCCTGGGCCTGGAGTAGGCGGAGCTCGGAGGGAGCCGGACACCTGGTGAGGGACGCGGAACTCCGGAGAACTCTGGGAGGGAAACACGTAGCTTCCTTCTTCTTCTTCTTCGTCTTCTTCTTCTCCTCCTCTGCTTTGCAGTCTCCGGTCAAAGCCAAAAGAGAGGACAAAAGATGTTAGAATCCAGATTGGGAGATGTTTTCAAGAACAGTTTACTTCGAAGGGGAAAAACCAGTTGCCCTTTTACCAGACGGACTTTGGATTTGTCGGAGCTGCTCCACTTTGTATTTATTAAAATGTCATGAAACAAAATCAGTGCCGGTAAATGAATCGGCAGGGAAATCATTATCATCATTTCTAGTAGCAGCAGTCGTAGTTGGTGGGAACTCATTTCGGCCACTCGTATCCATGTTCTGTTTTTTCTGGTCACCCACAGCTGGTGACCAGAAGTGAGGGTGGGAACGTAGCACCCTTTCTGTGGCCGATGATGCCCACAGCCTCGGACTCGGAGGTGCTGATCTTCATCCCAGCCGCTTAACAATTGGTCACGGTTGGAAGAAGCCAACGACAGTGATTTTGAGTGAGGACAAAATGCCATATTTTCTGGCTCTGCTTCCTGATACGTTCTTAAGGTCTGTCATTGTGTTGATATTAAACAGTATCTGTCTTGATGTCATTGTTCCTGATTAGTCCACATCTGACCTGTCGACAGGTTTTTGTACGGTCTGACAGCAATACCAACTGTGTTGTTGATTCTTTCCAGCTTGTTAGCCGTTGACACCTTGTCCTACAATCCTACGGGGACCAGATTGGAACAAGCAACTGTGTGGACAGGGGGTTTTGTAGTCTTCAAATAGCATTGAATGTCGATGTGTTTTTTAAGGGGCGAGACTTGTATTGCGTCTTGAAGGAATGGTACTGTACGATTCATATTTGTTCGGTACCTTTATGGAAGGATGCACGTCCCCTGAGCCCGGTATTTGCAGCTAAACCTGCTCAGCCCCTCGTCAGAAGGGAAAAGAGTCAGACCATTCTCAAGGAGACTGGTTTTGGAGCACAAGCTGTGTGTCAAGGCGACTCCGACTATACCTAGCCGGAACTTCTCGACCTCTAGCACAAGCTCGAGTTCCTTCTCCACCAGAGAGGTGACATTCCATGTCCTTAGATCCGGCTTCTGCAGCCGACGATCAGACCACCAAGGTCCATGCCTGCTGGCCAGCCTCCAGGACTTGAAGGCCGTAGTCGGGACTACATCAGGGAACGGCTCTGACCCCCGACCGATTTGCAGCGGTGATTGACAGGAATCTCCGTGGATTGAGATGTTTACAGATGACATTGTGATCTGTCATGAGGTGAGGGAAAATCTTGAGAGGTGGAGGTATGCTGCTAGAGAGGAGAGGAAAGGTCAGTCACAGCAGGACAGAAAATGTATGTGAATGAGAGGAACCCAAGTGGAACCGTGTGGCTACAGAAAGTGGAGATCGAGAAGGTGGAGGATTTAAAGTACTTAGTGTCAACAGTCCAGAGGAATGGAGAGGCTGGAGAAGAGGTGAAGAAACAGGTTCAAGCTGGTTGGAACGGTTGGGGAAAAGTGTCAGGGCTGATGTGTGATAAGAGTATCAAAGTTGAATGGTCTAGCGACAGTGACACCGAGGAGAAGTCAGGAAGTGGAGCTGGAGGTAGCTGAGAGGAAGGATGGAAAGGATCAGGAATGAGTGGACATCCAGGGACAGTACTTCTTCAATTTTTGAGATGAAGTCTGATTGAGATGGTTTGGACATGGACAGAGGCTGGATGGGGAAAACACGGGTAGAAGGATGCCAGGGTTGGAACTGCCAGACGGAGGTCTGGAGGAAAACCAGAGAGGAAGTTTATGGATGGAGGGAAGGAGGACAGGAAAGGAGCGGCCGGGAGGAAAAGAAGCTGTGGTTGTTGCCAACAAAGTTTTATTCCAAAAACGAGTCGACACGGAACTCTGTTCCTCAATTCTTTATTGAGTATCGGAGGACGGGGGCCGCGTCGCGCCCCGTCCTGCCCGGGGGGACAGGGCAGCAGCGTGGGAGGGGTGCAGTCAGAGAGACTTGCCTTTGGTCTCGCGCCATGGTGGCGGATCTCATCTCTGTGTGCTTTTACTCTTGTGTACAACTGTCAGGCTGCACTTCAGAGTACCTCCAGGTGAAGGCAAGAGCCCGCATCTGTGTTTGATGAGTACAGGGAATAAAACTAGCTACAAATGCTCCCCTTCAAATTAAGATCAGGTCAGTGGCTCGTCGTGTCTTTTCTCTTGGCGCCTCTCTGCCTGCGTCACATGTGCTGAAGCCTGTCACCGTCCTCCCCTGGGAAGAGCTTACTGGCTGAACACCGGCCGGATCTTGATGCTCATGGTCTTGAGCGAGTACCAGCCGCCCCTCCAGTTCAGCCACACCATGCCGTCGTCCGTTCCGTGCTTCGCCATCTTGGACGTGTAGGCCCCGCCTATGTAGTAGCGTCCGTTGGGATTGGCCGAGTGGCAGCGGTTGTACCACCAGCCCCCGCCGTCCTCCCTGGAGCACTGCTTGCTGGGGTCGCCTGGGTTCCTGGCGATAGAAGGATCAGCAGGTTAGAAACCAGATGTGCTATCGATGGTGATCTGATCGATCTCTGAAGTCCCCTGAGGTTCTCTCCAGCAAGGAAGAGCATAAATTTGATCTTGCATCTCGCAACCAACTCCAACCGCGAGGCCTGGCTAGGACTTATGTAGAAAGATTGTCAGTGGCACCACAGTTCTTGTACTCGACGTTTCTTCCATTCAAACCCAAATTCTAGCCCTCGATAGTTCTTGTGCTCCATCTGGAATGTTAAATCTGTGTTCTCCCTCACGGTAAGCGCTCCAAGGTTCCACCCCTCGGTCGGTCTTGGACTCATCTAAGACCGAACGAGGAACGCGGTCAAGACGGCAGAGTGTGCTGGGGTTTTTACCAGTTGTCGTTGTCGCGGTCGTAAGTGCTGAACATCATGCCATTGTGGATGGTCATAGTGCGGTTTATCCCATACAGCGTCTGGGCACCTTCCAGAAGGCCGTTGCCGGCATTGCCTGAGTAATCATCCAGCGCCAGGAGGAAGTTGGACAAATGCGACTGGACCGTGAACTTCTTGTAGTTTGCCTGGACCTGTGGGAGGGTGCAGGGTGGTAAAGAGCATTTCCATAGCAACAATTTAATTACGTGCTCATAAGAACTCTTCCGGGTATCCGGACATTCCCGGGCCCCCGGGGTTTGCGGGTACTCACCTTGGCCCCGGTCCAGTCCTGCATCTCAAACAGAACCTCCGTTTGGCCTATCTTTGTCAGGTCACTGATGCGGTCCAATCCCAGCCAGTACTCGCCTGTCACGTGAACATAGAGAGTGCAAGGCGTCTGAGAGACGGACTCAGAGGTCTGCTGAAGCTTTTGAAAAGGCTACAATCGGAACACATCTAAAAACAAGAACTGGAAGCAGAACCCACCGGCGGTCTCACAGTGACCCTTGCCGGAATCGAAGGCGATGTTCCCGAAGCCGCTGCGGTATTCGTCCCAGCGTCGGCCGAAGTCCACGCTGCCATCCAGTCGGTTCTGGATGAGGAGCCAACCTGAGGAGGGACGAGTCCGATTTTATGCAGACTCATTTCTAGGAGCAGAAGTCGGGCCAAAGCTAAAGACCCCTTTTTCTCGCCAAAGTAACCGAAGGTCACACGGTCAAGACGTCCTTCCTGGAACTATGTTTACTGCTCCTGTAAAGTCACACCATTCTCAAACATTATCTCCCAAAATGGTGTTGTTTAGCTGACAGGGCGGTAACAAGGAACCCGCGCACGGCCTTCGGATTTCTAGCAGGCCGAGGCCTGGCGCTCACCTCCGTTCGCGGTGGTCTGGTCACAGAAGACCCGGTACGGTGTGGCAGAGGAATCCAACCGGATCAGGTACATCTGGGAGTCCAACCCTCCTTTTCGGAAAATGTCCTCGCAGTTCGCCCCTGCATCGGGTGTTAGGACACGTTTATCAACACCTCGGTCGACGAGGGTGCCGCGCAGACCCACCCGGACCCCCCGTCCCCTCCTCGGCCCGGGACTCACCGGACACCACGGGCACCGGGCAGCGGGTCGTGCACGGCTCGGAGCAGCCGTCCATCTGGATCTGGATGGCTTTCTCCAATTTTTGGATCTTTTGCCGGACTCTGTCCAGGACCCCCTGCGGACACCACAGGTCACATGACCTCAGACGAGAAACACCCCGTCCCGACAAGTCGCTCTACCGTGATTGGACTGTGTCGGAAATGTGTCCCCCCCCCGCGGCTCCGGGGACTCCGGAGTCCCAACCGGAACCAAAATTCTAAAACGACTGCACGAAATAAGATAAAATTTAAGAAAAAAGAGGAATTAAAATAGACTCAAGTCGAGAGCAAGAAAAGAGCAAACCCAAATGGATAAAATTAAAAAATATATATTCTATGAAACAAAAAAAAATAAACATTGTAGAAGATAAAAAACTAAAATTGAATTGAATTTAATTTAATTCAAATAAAAGGAAAAAAAGGAAAGTGAACACGATAAAAAGGATAGAATTTCAACTAGAATCCAGGATCAGAACGAAATGTGACAAAGCAGCAAATGTGATGAAAGCTCAAATAAAACACAATTGAATAAAATTTGCTAAAAATACAAATATTCGAGGAATTCCAGTCCAGTCGCCACGAAAAGATTTTGCCGAGGTATAATTATCGGTGCCCTCCCGCACCCCGCCACCGGGGGGCGCCGCGCCTCACCTGCATCACCCGCAGGTTGGAGGGGAAGATGGTGTCCGTCATTTCCTTGATGTAGGTGTACTGTTCTTCCACCTGGTTGTTGTAGCGACCCATCAGGTCTGTGTTTCCTGCCGGTAGACGGGAAAGGAAGTCTGAGAAATGCCTGGACTTTCGAAAGCGTTTTTTTTTTCCCGCGGAAAAAAAAGGGTGGCCGTCGCTCACCGTCCTCCACCCGCTGCCGCTCCCGCAGCGAGTTTTGCATGTGGTTGACCCGGGTGTTGATTCTGTTGGACGACTGCACCTCCTCCGTCACCTTCGGCTTCAGATCCCGTACCATCTGAGGGGCGAGAAGCCGAGACGGAGATCAGCTCAGCGGCAGGGGCTGGAGTCGCGGTTACGTGGGACACCCTCGTTGACTCACCACCCTCATGTTCTTCTCCTGCTTCAGAAGCTCCATCTTCAGGTCGCAGCCGTTGGGACACAGCACCCCCTGGCGGACGCAAGGCAAGAACGGCTTGGAAAAAATCGGCGCATGTGTGATTAGGCGGCGCAAAGACGTCCGGGACCCACCATCTCCTCGGATATGTGCTTGCAGCCTCCACTGTCCGGCTGCTCCACCTTCACGTCCACCCGTTGCGGAGTGGCGGTGACCCGACGCGCACCGTACCTGGACAAAGGGAAATCCGGGTATCCTGAGTGGTGCAGGGAAAACCCCGGCTTTCTGCCTTTTGAAGCAAACAGAAACTGGGTTCTCCAAAGGTTCTCCGCGGGCTCACGTTCCCCTACCTCCTGTTGCCGATGGGGGCGGGGTTGTAGGAGGGGTTACTGAAACGGTCCCGCCTTCCCGTCATCTCCCGGTGACCTCGAGCACCAATCGATGATGTGGCGTTCTGTGGATGGAGGCGGGGTTTGGGGTGGAGGTGGAGGTGGAGTTGGAGTCGGGGGAAAGATACGTGTCACGAAATGAACCAAAGAAAATAGAAGAATAAGATAAACTGAACCCAAAGAAAGGTGAGAGTCACTCACTGCACCACTGGTAGGGTTCACATCCTGCAGAGAAAAAACAAAACAGGGAACGACTTTGAATATATGATTGATAACTTTTCGAGACAAAACATTGGCAGTCGTCATTGCGGATTTACAGAATTGATCGAAATCCATAACTGATCCCGGCAAGAGCCACTGTTCTTTGGGACATCAACAAGAAAGGGACCCTTGACCTTCATCCAGCTGGAACGGCATTCTAGTTTGTAAATGTAGCTTGTAAAAGTTCTTCAGGCCCAGGGAATAGTACTCAGTGGTACTCTGCGGTAAACCAAAGTACTCAGTACCCAGGCCTCGGCGGTGCCAACTCACCGTGTAGTCGTCATAGTCAAAGTTGTTTTGGGCCAGAACGGCGGCAACACACAGAAACGTCAACAGCAGCAGCTTCATCTCGCCGTCTTCCTCTCGCTCTTCTGCGAGGACGCCGGCCGGGACGCTATTTAAACAAACCCCCCGCCCCCGTCCACTCGGACCCCCCGGGCCTGGTCGGCGACCGCCAGGACACTGGCACGCACCGTCCTACGGGACGCCATGAGTCAGCCGGCTCCGCCTCCCCGGTGCCAAGTCCGTGTTTGGGTGGACGGACATGTAAACATGGGGTGCAGGGGGGAGGCACCCTGGACAAATACACGTCTGGACCTTTGGAACTGTTATCTACGACACTTGAAGTACATTTTGAGATCTGAAATCTGGAATATTTGAACCACATTTTTGAAGGTTATTATAGAGCCTTAGAACTACATTTTCGATGTATAATCTAGAACATTTGAACTACATTTTTGAGCTTTACTCTAGAGCGTTAGGACTATATTTTCGATGTATAATCTAGAGTGTTAGAACTACATATCAAATCTTCAATCTAGAACTTTTGAACTACACTCAAGAACTTTAATCCAGAACATTTGAACTACATTTTAGACCTCTAATCTAGTGTTTGAAATACATTTTAGATAGTCAATCAAGAACATTTCAACTACAATTTAGGTCTATAATCAAGGGAGTTAGAACTACATTTTAGAACTTTACTCGAGAACATTTGAACCACATTGAAGAACAACAAAGCTTGAAGCTAGAACATTGGAAATATACATTTGAAGACACAAGGTGCTCAATCTGGATCGCTGAAGTTCTAAAGCTCTAAAATTTTAGAACTCTCGTGGAAAGCATTACAACTCCAATCCTGAACGTTGGAACAACATTTCCAACATCGGATCTTTCTTCCGAAATTCAATTCAGGACACGAGGCCTACGTTTTAGGACTTTAACATTCTAGAACATGATAAATATGCCTTTGAGAACATAAGACGTGGAGTCTACAGAGTCGGAACTACATTTCCAAACAGCAGCAACTTGAATGTACACCAACGGCCACTGGTGGAGTTCCTTGGCAACAAGGACAAATATGAGTCACCTTCCAGGAACAAGGCGTCCCAGCTGGCAGCGCGGCCGGTCAACCCGGGGCGCGACCCTGACTGAACGTATCCTCAAGCACAACTGCTGTGAGATTTTAGGAAACAGCCCTTTTTTGGGCAATAAAGGACGGAGAGTCGCCTGAAGAGCGCGAGAGGGAGACACTTTGCTTGTTGACTCATTGACGGCAGGAGAGTCAGGGGGCGGAGCTTGGTGCCGACGGACAGCTGGAACGCACACATAGTAATTATTGTCATAAATTATAACTACGAGAATAATAAGCTGTGCTACCATCTCGATGGAAGTCCTCTGGAGGTCGTCAACATGTTCGTTGGAGGTCTTCTGGAGGGTGTTTGGAGGTCGTCTGGATGTTCCTTGGAGATAGTCTGGAGGTTGTCTGTACGTCTTCTTGAGGTTGTCTGGAGATTGTATGGAGATCGTCTGGAGGTCCTCTAGAGGTCGACTTGAGGTTGTCTGGAGGTCACCTGGAGGTTGTCTGGAGATTGTCTGGAGATCGTCTGGATGTACCCTGGAGGTTTTCTGGAGGTCTTCTTGAGGCTGTCTGGAGGTCGTCTGTACGTCTTCTTGAGGTTGTATTGAGATCGTCTGGTGGTCCTCTAGTGGTCGTCTTGATGTTGTCTGGAGGTCGTGTGGAGGTTGTCTGGATGTCGCCTGGAAGTTCCTTGGAGATCTTCTGGAGGTTGTCTGGAGATCTTCTGGTGGTCGTCTTGATGTTGTCTGGAGGTCGTGTGGAGGTTGTCTGGATGTCGCCTGGAAGTTCCTTGGAGATCTTCTGGAGGTTGTCTGGAGATCTTCTGGAGGTTGTCTGGAGGTTTGTCTTGATGTCGTCTGGAGGTTGTCTGGAGGTCCTCTAGAGGTCGTCTTGAGATTGTCTGGAGGTCGTCTTGAGGTCGTCTGGAGATCGTCTGGAGGTTGTCTGGATGTTGTCTGGATGTTCCTTGGAGATCTTCTGGAGGTTGTCTGGAGATTGTCAGGAGATTATCTGGAGGTTGTCTGGACGTCCTCTAGAGGTTGTCTGGAGGTTTGTCTTGATGTCGTCTGGAGGTTGTCTGGAGGTCCTCTAGAGGTCGTCTTGAGATTGTCTGGAGGTAGTCTTGAGGTCGTCTGGAGATCGTCTGGAGGTTGTCTGGACGTCCTCTAGAGGTTGTCTGGAGGTTTGTCTTGATGTCGTCTGGAGGTTGTCTGGAGGTTGTCTGGAGATTGTCAGGAGATTATCTGGAGGTTGTCTGGAGGTTTGTCTTGATGTCGTCTGGAGGTTGTCTGGAGGTCCTCTTGAGGTCGTCTTGAGATTGTCTGGAGGTAGTCTGGATGTTGCCTGGATGTTCCTTGGAGATCTTCTGGAGGTTGTCTGGAGATTGTCAGGAGGTTATCTGGAGGTTGTCTGGCTGTTCCTTGGAGGTCGTCTGGAGGTCCTCTAGAGGTCATCTGGTATTATCGTTGTAGAGTTGCCATTATTCCTACCCTCGAGCTGACACTTGAACATAACACCCCCCACCAAACAGGAAGTGACCTCGCCAGGACAGGAAGGGGTTAATGCTCCCCAAAGCTCCATGACCATCGACAAGGGGGGTCACATGACCAACAACATAACACACACACACACACACCCACACACACACACCCACACACACACACAGACACACACACACACCCACACACACACACACACACACACATTACCCGAACACACGTATACATACACACAAAAACTGAACAACATATATACACAAATGAAA
>CAAKHD010004343.1:13641-30252 GCA_901007705.1 Fistularia tabacaria
CCCCCCTTCAGTAAGACACCGAAAGGAGAAGCACGCGTGTCTTCTTCCCGCTGCGGGGTTGACGGTTCAATTCCGCCGCTGAACTTGACAAGTTGCTTTTCTCCGGACGGAATTCAACCCGCAGCCGCGCGTCCTCGCCCCCCCCCCCCCTTACCTCGCTCATGGCTGCACGGCGCGCGTGTCTGCTGGAGCCGCGGGTCCGGACGGACGTGGAGATGGACGGAGGTGTGGAGATGCGTGGAAGATGAGTGGAGATGCGTGGAGGTGGACGGAGGTGGAGGTTCTCTGCGCTCTTATAGACGAGGCGGCGCCTCCGCACAACCAATGGGCTGCCCCCCCCCACCCCCCACCCGCGCGCGCGCGCGCGGGTGGGGGGTGGGGGGGGCGGGTGGGGGGTGGCGGGTGGTGGAAAAAAAAATGGTGAAAAAGTCCGAGAAAAACAGCCGCGCGCGCATCATTTTTCATTGCATGACTTGATTGTTTTGTCTATTTTATTTACTGTCCGTTCACACACGCATCATTCACTCATTCACCCAACATCCAACCATTCACCCTCTCATTCACACGGCGAGAAACATCGAATCATTCACCCTCTAAATCCCAGAGACACATACAACCATTCACTCTGTCATCCAGCCGTCATACAGAAACATCTAACATTCACCCTCTCATTCATGCTCTCATCCAACCATTCACCCTCTCATTCACACGGCGAGAAACATCTAATCATTCACCCTCTCATTCATGGAGACATCCAACCATTCACCCTCTCATTCATGCTATCATCCAACCATTCACCCTCTCATTCATGGAGATATCTAATCATTCACCCTCTCATTCATGCTATCATCCAACCATTCACCCTCTCATTCATGCTATCATCCAACCATTCACCCTCTCATTCATGGAGATATCTAATCATTCACCCTCTCATTCATGGAGACATCCAACCATTCACCCTCTCATTCATGGAGACATCCAACCATTCACCCTCTCATTCATGCTATCATCCAACCATTCACCCTCTCATTCATGGAGACATCTAATCATTCACCCTCTCATTCATGGAGACATCCAACCATTCACCCTCTCATTCATGGAGACATCCAACCATCCACCCTCTCATTCATGCTATCATCCAACCATTCACCCTCTCATTCATGGAGACATCTGATCATTCACCCTCTCATTCATCTAATTATCTATTCACCCTTTCATTTACACATTATATAGAGACATCCAAACATTCACCCTCTCATTCATGGAGACATCTGATCATTCATCCTGTCATTCATCTAATTATCTATTCACCCTTTCATTTACACATTATATCGAGACATCTAATCATTCACCCTCTCATTCATGCAATCATCCAAACATTCACCCTCTCATTCATCTAATTCTTTATTCACCCTTTCATTTACACATTATATAGAGACATTTAATCATTCACCCTCTCATTCATGGAGACATCTAACATTCACTCTCTCATTCTCACGTCCGGACAATCCAGGGTCACCACTGAACCTCCTGCATGTGTTTGGACAGTGGGAGGAACCCTGAGGAACTCCTCGCAGACACGTGGAGAACGTGGAGACTCCACAGGGGAAGGTCCTCTCTGGGAATCCAACCAGGGGACCTTCTGGCGGTGAGGAGGAGGAGGAGGTTCTAGTCCTTCCCCTCCTTCAGGGCGGCCATTTCTTCTCCCTTTAACCAGAAATAACACCGGCTATTTTTACCCATTCAAACACAAGATCATGATCTTCTGTGTGTGTGTGTGTGTGTGTGTGTGTGTGTGTGTGTGTGTGTGTGTGTGTGTGTGTGTGTGTCCATAATCAATAACTTGTGTGACATCACTACCTGTGATTACATCAGCAGTCAGGTGGCTCACGGGGTTTATATTTAGACACGTGGGAAGAAAATAAGAATACAAATATAATGACACACACACACACACACACACACACACACACACACACACACACACACACCCTGGTCATGAAGCAGAGACGGAAGTGTCAGTGAAGGCATCACAACCAGGGTGGGCCTGCAGGACGCCCGTGCAGATCCACCCTGCGGGGCCGTCTGGAGCTCCCAGAAGACACTTTGACACTGAGATGTTTTTAATCTCCGGCGCAGCAAAGCCAGAGAGCCGTCAGGGATTAGCTGGTGGAGCTGACCTCCAGCGTTCTCCTCCACGTCCGGAGATTAGCAGCTCCGAGAACGAAAAGGAAATTGTTCCGTGTCATGAAGCAACTGGAGATGAGGCTGGAGCTCGATCTTCTTCATCATCATCACTGATGAAGGTCAAACCTCCTCCTGGGAGCCTCCACCGCGAATCATCTGCCTCCATCCAACCTTCTCCTCTTCAGCATCCTTCTACCCAGATCTTCTCCGTCCCTCCTCTGTCCATGTCCAAACCATTTATCTCCAAAACATCTCTGATGGACTCCTTCCTGTTCCTCTCCATCCTCGATGATCTACCAACTTCTCAGCTCTGAGCTGCGGCTAACAGACGGCGGCCTCAGGAAAAATGAGTTAGAGATCTTTGAGCTTCTTCCTGGTCTGAAGCAGCTGAGATGCTTCCAAACTTCCATATCTGAACATTTACGTGGTCATCAGCAGCACAGTCACATCTGAATGCTACGCTAATACGACATCTTCATCGATGTGTCTGTGGAGGTTCTCTGTCATCCAGGTTCTGGTCCATTGGGAGAAGCTTTCTCCACTAGAGAAGAAAGCTCATGTGAAGACTACATTGCAAGGTCAAACTCTGCCGTTGTTCCTCCAGAACTCAGAAGGCAGAGCCGAGGTGACCTGAGGGACACCAGGACTCCAGGTCCACGAGGTGCTGTCTGCTGCTGCGTGCAAGGAGGTCTTCACACAACTTATGGTCCAACACAAGAGAGCCACATCTTCGGGTCAGGACACCCAAAGGACGAGGACCTCTCCTTTGGAGAATCGTGAACAGAGGAGACAGGTGGTTGGAGAGGAGCCATCTTTGTCCCACCGGAGGGACCTTCGGTGGACAGAAGGACCAGGTTGAGCAACCCGTCGTTCTCGGTAACCACGGTAACAGGCGAACCCCGCCGACGCCAAAGCCGTACGTCCTCCAGAGGAGACCTCGGAGACGGACTCCACGGTCAGTGGAGCAGCAGGACTGAACATCATGCTTCTCCGCTGCCGGCGCCGCAGCTTCAGGACGGGCTATTTTTAGAGCCGGCCGTTCGACGAGGCGTCTTCCATCGCCAAGGCGACACACGACAGCTTCACCTCGCAGAGACGCACCCTGGAGATGATTCACTCGCTCATCCACACGTCCTTTGGACGCACCAGGATTCATTCACACCTCGTATGAAGACACACAACATTCACTCATTCATTCAGACAGAATTTCGAGACCCACAACCATTCACTCTCTCATTTACAAGTCGAATAGAGACCAACTATTCACTCGTTCATTCACAGCTCATACAGAGGCAAGCGACCTTTCATTCACTCATTCATTCACCGTGTAGATAAAAAACAATCACCCTCTCATTCAGACGTCATTTAGACACGCAAATATTCACCCTCTCATTCAGACGTCGCATTGAGACAAGCAACCATTCACCCTCTCATTCACGCCTTATATTTAAACATAGCCATTCATTCATTCGTTCATTCACACCTCCTGCGGAGAAATGCAGAATTCACCCTCTCATTCAAGTGTCGAATAGAGACAAGCAAACATTCACTCAGTCATTCACACGTCCTTTGGGCGCACAACCATTCACTCATTCATTCAGAAAGCATTTAGAGACATACAAGAATTCATCCTCTCATTCAGACATCGTATCGAGACACGCAACATTTCAGTCACTCATTCACACCTTATATGGAGACATACAACATTTCAGTCACTCATTCACACCTTATATGGAGACATACAACATTCACCCTCTCCTTCACACCTTATATAGACATACAGCCACTCATTTATTAACTCATTCACACCTTCTACGGAGAGCTATCAACTTCACCCTCTCGCTCAAACATCAAAAAGAGACCCACACCCGTTCACTCATTCATTTACAAGTCGTATCATAATCTACAACCATTCACTCATTCATTCACACCTCATATAGAGACCTGCAAGAATTCATCCCCTCATTCAGGCATCATATAGAGAGCTAAAAACATTTCATTCACTCATTCATACGTCTTTTAGACACACAACCATTCACCCTCTCATTCAGACATCGTATTGAAAAAAACAACCTTTCATTCACTCATTCACAAGTCATGTAGATAAAAAACATTCACTCACTCAAATTCACCCTCTCATTCAAATGTCATATAGAGATGTACAACCATTCACTCACATCTCACAAAGAGACATGCAAGAATTCACCCTCTCATTCAGACATCATATAGAGAGCTAAAAACATTTCATTCACTCATTCATACGTCCTTTAGACACACAACCATTCACCCTCTCATTCAGACATCGTATCGAGACGCGCAACTATTCACTCATTCATTTAGACAACATTTCGAGACCCACAACCATTCACTCTCTCATTTACAAGTCGAATAGACACCGGCAACTATTCACTCGTTCATTCACGCCTCATGTAAACATCCGTTCACTCATTCACACACTGTATAGATGAAAAACATTCACTCTCTCATTCACCTGTGATTTAGACATACGATTCTTCCCTCTCTCATTCACACATCATAGACATGCAACCGTTCACTCATTCATTCGCACATCATGGAGAGACACACAAGAATTCATCCTGTCATTCAAACATCATATCGAGACGAGCGACCGTTCACTCACTCATTCACATGTGTATAGATAAAAAACATTCATGGTTCAAACCGCTCATTCACAGCTTCTATGAAGACATACCAAATTCACCCTGTCATTCAAACTTCACATGGAGACCCACAATCATTCACTCTCTCATTCACACGTCCTTTAGATGTGCAACCATTCACCCTCTCACTCAAACATTATTTAGAGACCCACAACCATTCAATCACTCATTCACACCTCATAGAGAGACATGCAAGAATTCATCCTCTCATTCAGACATCCTACCGAGACAAGCAACCGTTCATTCACTCATTCACATGTCATGTAGATAAAAAACATTCATTCACTCATTCACACCTCTGTTGGAGACATGCAAGAATTCATCCTCTCATTCACACATCATACAGACATACAAGCTTTCACTCATTCACACATCCTTTAGACCCACAACTATTCACTCATTCATTTAGACCTGCAAACATTTCATTCACTCATTCACATGTTGTATTGATAAACATTCACTCACTCACTCCGGTGTCATATATAGACATACAACTATTCACCCTCTCATTCACATCTTACATAGACATACAGTCATTCGTTCACTCATTCACACCTTATCGTGAGACGTACAACATTCGCCCTCTCCCTCTCACTTCCGGACGGTTTCTAGGTCTCCACTGAACCTCCTGCGTGTGTTTGGACGGTGGAGAACCCAGAGGAACCCTGAGGAACCCTGAGGAACCCCAGGCAGACAAGGGGAGAAGATGGAGACTCCACACAGGAAGGTTCTCCTGTGGGAATCCAACCCGGGACCTTCTGGCTGTGAGGTGGAGGTCGGTTGGTTGGTGACCGAACCTCGGACGCTCTGCTACGAGGTGACTCTCCTTTGCCGATCATCTCCGCAGACTTGGTTCCTCCGCTCGTGTTCTTGTTTGTTCTGACACGCCGTGAGCTTTGCTTCACAGCCCAGAGTCCGGACACATCTGATGTTCTCTGTTGGGCTGCAGAATCTAAATGTCCAGGGAGGTTTCTGGTCTCCAGGAATTAGACCCAGCCCTTGACACGCTCTCCGCTCTGGTGAAGCTGCTGGATCGCTCGGACGAGTGATTTGGAAGAAACGTCTTTCCTTGTTGGCCGTCAGAAATGTAGAACCTACAACCGACGGCTTCGGCCGCAGGAAAACCAAAGTGGTATTTTCGGAGCATTTCTTGTCAGCATCCGGCCGCGTAGCTCCCGCCGGGCTACCGCTAGCCTGCAGCTCGGCCGGCGGGGCGTCGCGGCTCGGCGCCGAGAGCCGATTTGTCGGATGACAAATCCCCGCCCCTCGGGGGAAATGAATTTGGTGGACGCGCCTAGCACAGCCAGCGCAACGGGACCGGCTCGCGCGCGTAGCGTTAGCAGCAGTTCGAGCTCCCATGAGGCGCCTCGCTCGGCGCACGGCGGGAACCCGGCCTCTCGCCCCGGGTCCTCGGGTTCTCCCATTGGGCGGGATCCCAGGGGGCGGAGCCAGGCTGTTATTTCTTTATTGACTATAGCATCTCAGCTATTAGCATGTAGCTGTTAGCACTACCGATGTTAGTCGTAACAGAATCCAAACCCTCATGAAGAAGGAGAACCTGTCCACCTTGGGTCGAGGCAGAAGGCAGATGAAGTCTCGCTCCTTCATGCTCTGGATGAACCTTCTGTTTGGATGGAGCTCCGCTCCACCAGCTGATCTGCAGACGCCCCGGCGTCACTGAGTGATATCCCAGGCCTGGAGAAGGTGGCCTCTTCTGATGGTGACCAGAATGTGACGTGAACGTGTCCGGCCCACCGTGGACCTGAAGTGACTGGTGAGGACCGTTGAGTGGGTCCATAAACGGGGGTGATCTGTGAAGGACATTTCCAGCTTTGGCTTTGGTTGGGATTCATCTGCAGATGTTTGGGGAGAGCAGGGAGCAGTTGGAGGAACATCTAGAGAGGTGGAGGTTCGCTGAAGAAAGACAGCACGCTTGTGAGGATGAGAGGAACCCAAAAGGAACGGCGGGGCGACAGGGAGTGGAGATGAAGAAGGTGGAGGAGTTTAAGAAGGGGTGGTCCAGAGCGGTGGAGAAGAGGTGGAGGTTGGAACAGGAGGAGGAAGGTCAGCCAGAACGACAGGAAAGGTGGAGAAGGTGGTGGTGAGAGCAGCCAGGTTGGAGCCGGAGGCAGCCGAGATGAAGATCTGGAGGTTCCCCCATCAGAGGGACAGCACATGCTAGATGTTGTGGAGATAAAGTCACTCTGAGATGGTTTGGACGTGGACAGAGGAGGGATGCAGAAGACCTGGGTAGAAGGATGCTGAGGGTGGAGGAGGTCTGGAGGAAGACCAGAGAGGAGGTTGTTGGATGGAGGGGAGGAGGAGAAGGACTGAGAGAACCTGAGGAGAAGGAGCAGCGGCTGGATGGAGAATTCTACTTCCTGTGTGTTTCAGCCGCTGCTCGTTTCCTGGTTTCCACATGAGAGAGGAATCAGGTCAGGGCGTTTTTAGAAATAGGCCATTGATCTGAGCGCGGCGGCGGATTACGGCTTCAGACCAGCACAGACGCCGGACAACAAAGGGAGTCTAATCTAAGCCGCTGGATTACATATCTTCAGGAACACACGGCGCAGCGGCGCCGACCCGAGGCGTCTGGACGCTGCGCTGCGGCGCAGGTACCGGCTGAATCCGACATCGCCGTGTTCTCCGAAAAACCGTCTCGCTCCCGCGGGCGGCGAGCTTCGGAGAGCGAAGAGAGCCGGACATTAAATTTTAAAAGCAGAGTTTCACGTTTCCCTCGGAAAGCCGGAGTCGTGTTTCGGACGGCGCCGGCGCCGGAGGACCCGGGAATCAGCGAGCCATCCAGCGCCGTCCCATGAACACTTTCATCCAGATTCATTCGTTTGGTTCACATCTTTAAAACACGCTCGATGACTCCAAAGCCCACAACGCCGCCAAGATGGCCGACTCTGAAGGTCGCGTGTTCCAACACAACACTGAAACTGCCGAACATGGATTTTTCTCACCGTTTTGGGGTTGAAACTGAAAGAAAAGTTTCCATCGTCGCCAGTTTCTCTCTCAAGAGACGACATCACATTTGGTTTGCTTTTAGCAAACGAAAGAGATGAACTCTGTGTCGATGTTATTCCAGGTTCGGACGAGTTCTTCATCCACAAACACAGGATGCAAAAATGTCCCCCCAATTTTACCCTCTTTAAAAACCACTTTGAAGAATAGAACAACTCTTAAAAACTTATGAAAAAAGCCCCAAAATATACAGTTTCATGAATGATATTCCCACATATCCATGAAATTAAACAGATATTTTATTCCTCTTTGCCATTTCTTTGTCTTTTTGTTTGTTCTCAAATCATTCATTGTTTCCCAAACGGTTTGTTAAATTACAGTTATTTAAGAATAAGATTCTTAATGTGTCCTCATGTCAGTTAATTTTCATTGTTGTGTTGTTGAATGTCGCCATGTTTGTCTGTTAAAGCTAGCCGAACGACCGAGGCTGGATCTGGATCTCCTGACGGGAGGAGATGCAGCCTGACGGCCGCCTCGCTGTTTTTTCTCCATCTGCTGCATTTTGAAACCGCCTCCAGGGAGTCCTGGAGGTCGGGCTCATTAAGAAAGTTCCGGCGGACGCGCCGGAGCCCTTCAGGAGACGGCCGGGTGGAGGCAGAACCTGCTGCTGGCAGCGTGGGAGGCGTCTGGAGCCGGCGGGAGACGAGGCAGGCAAATGTACGAGAAGCAAAGAGCCAGAATGAGCGGCCGAAAGGACTGGACGGGGAACAAGATCCGCAGAGCCGGAGATCCAACAGCTTCATCCTGACATGAGACATCTTGCACCGGCCAACGCTGCTTAGCAACACTGTCCTAGCGGTTAGCACGAAGTCGAGGCGTCCATGTGGACGTTTTTTACAGCAAACGACCGTCGCCTCCAGTCTGACCCAGGAAACAGAAGAGGGCTTCCAATATGACAAACAATATCACGATGAGTGAATCACAGTGAGGAAAATCATCATTTTCAAGAAGTCCTGAACAGTAGAAAAGCTTTTTATTTTGTATTTTTGGGAACTCAATTGCAATGGTTTTTCTTTTTTTCATTTCTTTTCCAGAATCAAGGGAAAATTCCACAAAAAAAAAACAAAACAACAAGTGGAATCACCGTCTTCATGAAAAACCCGACGTGGAACGACCCTCGTCTTAGAACGGAAACACAACAAATGTCTGAAACAAAAATTCCCAAGGAAAGCTAAGAATTAACTTTTATGGTATTTTATTGATTTTTCAAGATCATTATGATTGCTGTTTTCATTCTATTGTCTACTTTTATCCGTTGTTGTCACTCTGTCACTTATTTCTATCCTGTTTGTTGTCATTCCAGCCTCATCCTGTTTATTTTATGTTTTTTATTTGTATCCTTATTGCTGTCACTGTTATCTATTCTTATCCTTGCTGTTGTCCTTTTAATTATCTCTGCTATTTATATTTATATCCTTATCTATCATTATCGTTATTGTTATTGTTATTGTTCCGCTGCTGTGACAATCCAATATCAATAAAGTACTGTCTTATATCATCTTCTTCTCCCTTCAGGGTCTCCACAGCCAATCCACCTTCTCCATCTCACCCTGTTCTCTGGATCCTCCTCTCTTCATGTCCTCTCTCACTACCTCCGTACATCTTCTCTCTGGTCTTCATCTAGACCTCCAATTCCAATATCTTCACTCTCCCTCCTCTGTCCATGGCCCAACCATCTCTGACCTTCTCTCCAAAAGATCTACCATGTCATTCCTGATCCTCTCCCATCCTGGTCACTCCCAAAGAGAACCTCCACATCTTCATCTCTGCCTCCTGTCTTTTCTCCAAACCATCCATCATCTCTGCTCTCACCACTGTCTCCTCCACCTTTCCTTTCCTTCTGGCTGATGTTCTTCTATCTCATAGAACCCCTGACACTTTTCTCCACCCATTCCAACCTGCTTGAACCCGTTTCTTCAACTCTTTTCCACACTCTCCGTTGCTCTGGACTGTTGACCCTGTGTGATCTTATCATTATTGTATGATTGTTACTGAAAAGTGATCATTTTCATCCCATGTTGAAGGTATCCAGGCTGCAATCTGCTATCCGGCCACTGGGTGTCGCTGTTGGCCAAAGTAGCGCCTGAGCGGCGGGACGGATTTAGGACTAAAAGGGACGCGTTTGTAGTCTTTCCTATCAAACAGGTGTTCAAATAGAACTACAACGTGCATCCTCGCGTGTAAAACGCGACACGGACATGGGATTACTTTCCCGCACACACCCACGACTGTCGCTTTATCGCGGGGGCGCGCTTCAGCCAACACGGATAAACACGTGAACGCGCCTAGCCCCGTTACACGGATGGGAGCGGCGCGAGGGACGCGGGCGAAAGGTAGGCGGCTTCCGGGTGTCCGCGGCGGACTTCCGCGTCTCACGCGGGGCATGTTGCGCCGCAAAGTAGAGCCGGTTCGGAGTCAAAATCCACGGGCCGCTCCGCGTATCCATCCGCGGCGTGACTGCGAGCGGATCACGAGTGGGCCGTGAGAAAATCGCGAGATTTGAGGGCTATTTTTTTTTTTTTGCGTTTTTGGGTTTTGTTTGTTTGTTTTGCTCAAGCGGTTCGTCCAGGGGAGCGGGGTCAGCGGGCGGGGGGCGGCCGCCGCGGGCGGCGACGCCGAGCCGGCGTTTCGGACGCCGCGGGTCTGGACGCGCAGGTCAAGCGTGGGCGTTTAAAAATGGCCACCGACGGGTCGGACGCCTTATTTTAAGACGTGTCCCCGCGACACCCGATACGCCCGGGGGGCGCCGAGTCGTTCACCCAGGGGGTCACAGCGGAGTGACCTCTGAGCTCCAGCCTTAAAGAAACACACAACCTCCAAAACGCGTAACCTTTTTTAGCCAATTTTATCCTCATTCTTCCTCTAAATTAGTTTCTTTTAAAAAAGGATGGTGGGTGTAAAACAGCAAAACCCTCCCAGTGAAGAGTTGAATCCAGAGTGAGCATGAAAAACTAGTGTTTTCTCACTCAGAAGGAGTGATTTTAATCTGAAGCGCGGGAGGCTGAATTGCAGAATTCTTTGGTTGCTCAATGTGTGTGTGAGAGAGAGAGAGTGTGTGTGTGTGTGTGTGTGTGTGTGTGTGTGTGTGAAATAGTTATTGGATTGTTCTGCCAAAGGGTGTGATCTGCAAGCCGGCCAGTATATGTTTGCATTTGCATGTTATAAAACCATGTGAAAAGGATGCAAACGTAGTGTGTCCTTGCTCCTGCATGGCGTTTTAAAGTCCTGCCTGTTTCCCCTCCAGGTTGGTGTAAGGTTCCCCCCCTCCTCACGCCTCGCAGCAGCAGCTGCCCTCAGGGGTCCCGTCCTGCGACACGGCCGCCGCTGATAGGCCGGCTCCAGAGGTGGAAAAATCATTTGAATGGCCGGCGCTGAACGGCGGTTTCTCCTCTTCGCTCCAGCGACCGGCGCGGCAGGACGACCCATTTGGGGATCTTGAAAACACCCGTCACCGTATTCAAGCTTGTGTTTTGGTCCCGGCGGCGGAATCATGGGGGCCGCGGGCTACGGCTACTATCGCACGGTCATCTTCCTGTGCATGTTCATCGGCTACTCGCTGTACTTCTTCAACAGGAAGACCTTCTCCTTCGTCATGCCCTCGGTGATGGAAGAGATCGAGCTGGACAAAGATGACCTGGGTAAGTTAGAGATCTTCCCTTCTGATACGGCAGGAAGTTGCTGTTTTAATGTCGGATTACAAGCCACGTTTGGGTCCCTGAGGTGCAAACAGTTGCGTGAAATTTGTCGGATATTTCCATTTTTTTTTGCACCCGGAAAGCGAAGCGAGGGGGGGTTCGAGAGCAGGGCGTCACTCAGACACTCCGTCAGGAGGAAGGAATGGTGGGATTTGGGTTCTTCGTCTTAGAAAGATGAGGACCTGCTCGTCTTCTTCGTCACTTGAGATGAAAAATAAAAACAATCTATCCGAAATGAGACTTTTGTTGCGCACAGGAAAGTTTGACAGCCCCGATGATAATAATCCGTGCGCCTCGAATCCCGTTTCCGTCCGGTGCCGTACGTGCTCAGATGTAGGACCAGAGCAGATCGGAGGTGGGCATGAGGTCTGCTTCAGGTTGACCTGAAGCCGGGGGCAGACCTGACCCGCCGTGCAGATTCCTCGCCCTGGTCAAATCAGGTCTTCTCCCTGCAGTTTGCCGTATCTGCTTACAAGTGGGGCAAGCGGGTAAACCGATCTTCCCGCCAGGCGTCCGTGCTTTTCGCTACACGCTAAATGCTAACATAGGCCATTGCTAGGACATTAACGTTCGACTCGGTCACCAACCGTTAAACGGCAGCCAGCAGGTTCATCAACATTCAAATTTTTATTTACAATGACACGTAGTGAGAGCTCCCAGCTCGGAGAATGTACAGGAAATAGGAAGTAGACAGATTATATTCGTGATATATTCAGTACGGAATGAAGAGTAAATCCAAAAGAACTGCTCATGGTTTCACCATGATGGGTTCAACGCAGAGAACTTTCCCCACGAGGGATTAAGAAAGTATACATTATTATTATTATTATTATTATTATTTCTAATATGTATGTATTATTATTATTATTATTATTATTATTTATTTCTAATTTATTATTATTATTATTGTTGTTTTGTTGTTGATTAATTTTTTGTTGCTGTTGATATTATTTCTAATATGCATTATTTTTATATTTTATGTTGTTATTGTTGTTGTTGTCATTATTTCTACAATGTTTATGTTTATTAAGATCCATCAGCATATTATTATTATTATTTTGTTGTTGTTATTTCTATTATTATCATTATTATTATTATTATTATTATTATTATCATTGTTGTTGTTGTTGTTCTTATTTCTATTATTATTATTATTATTATTGTTGTTGTTGTTGTTATCCCAGCATGGTAGCATCAAAACATTCATGTAGCTAATGGGGCTAATGTTGAGGCTAATGGGGATGGAGCGCAGCTTCGCGGTTGGTTTGAGCTATTAGTGGCATCAAATTAAATCAGAGAATCATGCAAAGCTTCTTAAATTCTGCCGCTCGGTGTGTTTTAGCCCGAAAGGTGAGCGGCTGGTGACGGAAGCAGGCGCCTGCAGGGCCGTCACCTCAGCCAGGCTCCGTCCATTTCTCATCCAGCTAAAAGTTCTGTGTTTCTGCAAGTGAGCAAACAACCGGAATCCATCTCGGATTCCCTCTGACTGCTGCGTCTGAGCCCGGCTGGACGCAGCTCATTATTCAGTTCAAATCCTCGGGCTTGAAAGCGTCGGGGTTCGTTTTCAAAAAATTTTTGAGTCCGGCCTTCGGTCGCCGCCGAGGTTCAACCGTCCGTTTTCCGGCCCGGCCGGCAGCCCGGTGGAAAGAGCCGCGAGGTTCACCTCGCGAGGAAGACCTGTCAGAAGAAGCGTGCGAATCGGCGTCTCCTCCTCCGTCGGCAGGTCTGATCGCCAGCAGCCAGACCATGGCTTACGCCATCAGCAAGTTCATCAGCGGCGTGCTGTCGGACCGGATCAGCGCCCGCTGGCTCTTCTCCGCCGGCCTCCTCCTGGTGGGAGGCATCAACGTCGCCTTCTCCTGGTCCTCCACGGTGGGCGCCTTCTCTCTGCTGTGGTTCATCAACGGCCTGGGGCAGGGCTGCGGCTGGCCCCCCTGCGGGAAGATCCTCCGCAAGGTAGGTCCTCCTCCACCCTCTGAAGGACACCTCCGAAAAGAACAAAAAAAAAAAAAAAACGCAGATCGTTCCGGAGGCTGAAGTCGGCGGATGAAGATAAAGTTTGTTTTGTTCCTCTAATGATCATCAGGCGTGGAGGACCTGCTTTCCTCAGGCGCTGGTTAATAATCCCAGCCGGAGCCTGGAGGGAGCTTCAGGGCAGCCCGGGCTGAAGGTCTCCACCGAGAACATCCACTTCATGTTGTTTAGCAGATGCGGGATGAGATCAGGCTTCTCCTGCAGGCCCAACCTTCTCCTTCTGCACCTCCACTCGACTGCTGAACTCCGTCCTTCTCCCCGATTCTAATCTGAGGGGAGGAGGAGAGGTTCCTCCTCACGGCTCCGACCCCAAGCTAGCAGAGTCGGACCCGGGACGGACCTCCTGAAGCTCCGCTGCTTCTTGATCCCCGAAGAAGCGCCGGTGACCTCACCTGGATCTTCACTTGGATCTTCTCCGGGATCCTCGAGCGCGAGCGCTTGTTTTTAGCGGGGCGGCGCTAAAAGTAGCGGGTGTTTATAAGGTGTCGTGGGGCCGGCGGGGTCGGATTTCAGGAGGCGTTATTTCTGGCCGGGCCTCGGCGGGGATGAGAAGATCCCCTCCGTCCACCCGGAGCAGGAGGAACCCTCACCGTGGCGCAGCTGAGATCTTCCTGGATGAACCCACCTAACTCCTGCCGAGGAGAAACCCGTGGCCGTTCGACTCGCTTTCACCGGCGGGTCCGTCGCGCTTCCCGCCGGTCGCTGGCTCGCTCAAGGGCCGGGAACCTCCGACCTTCTCCTCCTCCTTCTTCTTCCAGGAAGTGTTGTTCTCGCCCGCTTGTGAACGTTCCTCTCCTCCCCCTCAGTGGTTCGAGCCGTCGCAGTTCGGCACCTGGTGGTCGGTGCTGTCCTGCAGCATGAACCTGGCCGGGAGCCTGGGCCCCATCCTGGTCACGGTGCTCCTGCAGCGCCACGACTGGAGGACCGTCCTCACCGCCTCGGGCATCTTCTGCGCCTCCTTCTCGCTGGTGTGCCTGGTGTTCGTGAAGAACCAGCCCCAGGACGTGGGCCTGCCCGGCATGGAGGTGGCGGCCCAGAAGGGGGCGAAGGCCGGAGGTGAGTGCGAGGGCGGAGGGGGGGTGGAGACCTTCCACCTTCTCCTGACGAAGAGGGAGGAGGACTCAAAAAAAAAAAAAAAAACCCAGACGTTCTGCGAAGCTTCATCCAGCAGCTTCCAGAAATCCAAGAACATGTAATGATGCGTTGCGAGATGTTAAGAAGAGCAGGAGAGGAGGATGCAGATGCAGATGCAGAGGAGAGGGTTGGATGGAGGCAGGAGATGATGGAGGGAGTGGGAGAGATGTTGGAGGTTCCTCCGTGTGGTTTGAGATGTTGGAGGTTCCTCAGTGCCGTTAGAGATGTTGGAGGTTCCTCCGTGTGGTTTGAGATGTTGGAGGTTCCTCAGTGCCGTTAGAGATGTTGGAGGTTCCGCCGTGTGGTTTGAGATGTTGGAGGTTCCTCAGTGCAGTTACAGATGTTGAGATGTTCGCAGCTCCTCAGTGCAGTTACAGATGTTGGAGGTCCGTCTGTGTGGCTCAAGATGTGGAAGGTTCCCATGTTTTGTTAGAGATGTTGGTGTCTCAGTACAGGTACAGATCTTGGAGGTTCCTCAGTGCAGGTGAGAGATGATGGAGGTTCCTCAGTGCAGGTGGAGATGATGGAGGTTCCTCAGTGCAGGTTAGAGATGATGGAGGTTCCTCAGTGCAGGTGAGAGATGATGGAGGTTCCTCAGTGCAGGTGAGAGATGATGGAGGTTCCTCAGTGCAGGTTGGAGATGATGGAGGTTCCTCGGTGCAGGTGAGAGATGATGGTGTGGTTGAAGGTTAGAGATGATGAAGGTTCCTCGGTGCAGGTTAGAGATGATGGAGGTTCCTCAGTGCAGGTTGGAGATGATGGAGGTTCCTCGGTGCAGGTGAGAGATGATGGAGGTTCCTCGGTGCAGGTGAGAGATGATGGTGTGGTTGAAGGTTAGAGATGATGAAGGTGTGGTTGGAGATAGAGATGATGGAGGTTCCTCAGTGCAGGTGAGAGATGATGGAGGTTCCTCAGTGCAGGTTGGAGATGATGGAGGTTCCTCGGTGCAGGTGAGAGATGATGGAGGTTCCTCGGTGCAGGTTGGAGATGATGGAGGTTCCTCAGTGCAGGTTGGAGATGATGGAGGTTCCTCGGTGCAGGTGAGAGATGATGGAGGTTCCTCGGTGCAGGTGAGAGATGATGGTGTGGTTGAAGGTTAGAGATGATGAAGGTTCCTCGGTGCAGGTTAGAGACGATGGAGGTTCCTCAGTGCAGGTTGGAGATGATGGAGGTTCCTCATTGCAGGTCTCCAGCGACCGCTCTAAGCCGCTCAGATGTCTCCAGTGTGACGCTGAGCAGGAGCCATTCCCTGCCTCCTCCAAACCCCTGAGTGATCTCAGTCCGCCGCAGAAGCTCCCGAGTCTAGAAGCTGCTCCCGCTCTCGCTGTGGGACTCGGGTCTCCTGACCCGTCCCTTCCAGCTCAGCGTGCCAGAAGGTGCTTTTGTCCTCAGACCTCCAAGCCCTCAGAGCTTCTCCTCCTGCGTGAAGGAGCCGAAGCTCCGGGCGTCACGTGTCCCGTGAACTCTGTGAATCCTGATCCTCCGGCCGCCGAGTCATGAGGCCTGTGATGTAACAGGATCGTGTGTGTGTGTGTGTGTGTGTGTGTGTGTGTGTGTGTGTGTGTGTGTGTGTGTGTGTGTGTGTGTGTGTGTGTGTGTGTATCTTCATAATCACCCTGTTGTTGCCGTGGAGACGCTTGTGAGGATGTCATTGATCGTCCGCGAACCGAGTCCTGGAACACCACGTCTCCACGGTTGGTCACGGCTCTGGAGCTCCAAGGAGAACTCCAGGGTGGACCTTCTCGCCGTGCGCTGGAGACTGAAGTGTGTGTGTGTGTGTGTGTGTGTGTGTGTGTGTGTGTGTGTGTGTGTGTGTATGTTCCGTGCGGCGGGAGAGAGCACACCAAGAAGGG
>CAAKHD010004344.1:0-10204 GCA_901007705.1 Fistularia tabacaria
GGGGGGGGGGGTGGGGCTGGGCGCTGAGAGAGCGAGGAAGGCAAACTGAGACATGAGAGGGGCGCCCTGGGATGTCAGATGGTACTCTCAGCGTGTAGGTGTGTGTGTGTGTGTGTGTGTGTGTGTGTGTGTGTGTGTGTGTGTGTGTGTGTGTTTGTTTACCATGTCCTTTTGTAGATGCTTTCCATTCCGTACTCGTCGTAACATTGATAGAATCTGTCCATTTATCCTCAGAATCAGAAAAAACTTGATTTGTCCTCCAGGGGCAATCGGAGGGCACACGGGGCAGCAGCACCCATTTGTCAACAACATGGAGAACAACAGGAGAGTAAATATGTATAAAATATAGGTAAAAATAAACAGCCGGACAGAACTGTGCAAATCGTAGCATAGGCAAGGGACAGTGAGGTGAGCGACGATCTGCACTTCTGCCATAAATATAACATGAGCGTTATAATCCTGTCCGTACTCCGAGCTGGGAGCTCTCACTGCAGCGTTTCATCGCGCCTGCACAGTGACAATTAACAAACCGGGAATCTCCAATCGGAAGCAGCGCTCGGGTCTAAAGGGAGGCTGTGAGTCTGCTGCCGCTAACAAACCAGCATCTTTGCCACGGCAGTTTGGGTGGAATGCCGGCAGTTTGGGTGGCTCTAAAAGCAGCCCCAATGGCTGGAAGAGGCTACGCGTTGATTAATACTGAAGTCGCTGATTACAGATTATTTTCAAAAACCTTCGGCAAAAAGCTGGCTTTCTCAGCAGGTTAAAAAAAACACTTGTTAGTCATCAAATTCCCTCACTGTGGTCAAGGCCTCCAGCGCCGGGGGCAACGTAGCTACACGGTGAAACATGGCTACCGCTCAGAGTGATAACCAGGATTTTCTCCCCTTTTTCATCAATTATAAAGCCCAGTTCCTTTGCTTCGCATTTACAACAGCCTGCGAAACAACAGCGGAAAACAAAAATCAATTTTGAATACTGATAATGCTGATGTTCCGTGTGCATAGTGTTCCGTTGACCCAACTTCAAGCTTTTCATGATGAAGTGACTTCATTCAACACGATGCCACTTTGAGGGCCCTCCGTCGTTATAAACATTCATGAAGAAGGGGTGGTTGGACAACGGCCGGTCATCAGAGCGGACGCCGGGCGCTGAGGAACTGATGGAAAAGCGGTGATGCTAATTAAATAGATCGAGATTTTATTTGGTCTGTTTTGCATTTCATTGCATATCTGATTTCTTTTTCATTTTTGCGATCCATCTTAAAAAATCCCAGTGAAGCGCAGAGCACAGCGGGAAACAAGGCTGCCGCTCGTACGGCCTCCGTCCTCGCTGACACGTCTTTGGATCGACGTAGAAAGACAAAACTGCCGGGATGGATTTCCCCCAAAGACACCAGAGATGATCGTATTTTGCGGCGCAAACAGGCCTTTCCGGGCTCCGGCCGAGGCTGGCGGAGGGAACGACAGCCTAAACACAGCTGAGGACACAATTTCAAAACCTTCAAGCAGTCAGAGGAAGCAAACCTGCGGCAGAACTTCATACATGTTGCCCATGAAAAGTGCCTGGCGAAGATAAGGTCTTTTGATTGGCTGACCTGTGGACTGAGCTGCAGAGGGAAACATGAATGTGACATGAATATTGGAATATTCACAGGAAAATATACTACAAGTGCACAAAGACCCCCCTGCGAGGGATTCAGTGCTCTTTGATACAACACAGAGTGTTGTAGGATTATTTGACACACCATTGAGTGTCGTAGTATTTCTGACACATTTAGAGTAGTAATATAAGCTATACATTGAGTGTGGTAATAATTTATAGTACAACATGGAGTGCTGGAGTAATACATGATAAAACTGTGAGGCTTGTAGTATTTATGACACATACTTGAGCGTTAAAGTAATTTATGGTACAACACTGAGTGTTGCAGTAATATTTGATTCCACGCTGAGGCTTGTAGTATTTGTGCCACAGCCCTGGCTGCTGTACTTCAGTGTACTACACCCAGTGTTGTAGTTATGCATGAAACCACATCGTGTTTTCAGGATTCCTCATTCGTTCATGTAAAGTTTAAATTCATTGTGTTCATGAGAGACAATTACGAAAATAGTAGTGTTTTTGTTACAACTCTTGAAAAACAGAGTGCTTATACTTAGTTTATTGACAAAATAAGGAAAAACGAGCTCCGAAAACGTGCCTTGTTGAATGCGGCGGCGCCTCGAACGCGCCCCCCCTTGGCTTTTCTCGTCGCCCTGGTCCGTATCGTCGCGGCTCACCGTCTGCAGGGACGGCGAGCCTTTCTTCACTCGTGGACCTCACCTCGCTCCCGTGGAGTCTGGAGGTGCGGTAACTCCGCTGGGTCGCCGTGGAGGTGTTTTCATCTGGAGCCGGTTCGTCTGCGCCTCCTGCGTCGGGACTCCTGGTGTTCTCCTTCTCTTTGAGTCTTCTCTTCTGAGCGCTTCACCCCGATTGCATCACCTCGCCGCCAGTCAGCGCCGTGCTCGGTAATGACCATCTCAGGTTACCTCAGACGGCCGCACACCTACTTTTCAGCAACACAAAGTGCGCCTGAACTACCCCGCGTCGCTCATTATAAGTTCTACGAGGAGCTCGGTCTCCATCCACGGACGGGCTCTCCAGAGCCGATCGGTTGAATCCTACCTGTCGTGACCGGACCGTCTGTCGGCTGGCCGGGGGACACCGGGGTCGGCTGTGGACGTTGCATACTTTGCTCCTCGGAAAACTTGCACTCGGTGAATTGAAGCTCTTTGAGGGCCTTTTGAGAGCGTCTGATATCTTGACCTTGATACTGTCAGAACCTACGGAGAAAATCAATGATCCTTTTAAGTCCCCGAGCTCTTCTATCATTGGCCAGTGTGTGAGGCATTAATGAGCCGTTACGGCCGTCGGCTTTATTAGCTTTATTACCGAGCAATCGTCGATATCCTACATATCATTTTCCTGCAATTGATCCATTGTTTGCCTTTGAGAAACAGCAATAAAGCAGCAAAGACACAAAGTAATTAGCGGAAGAGGCACATGTGACTGAGAAGACAGAAACCAATGCAAAAGTGGGAAAAACAAGATGTGAATGCGACGGCTGGCTCCCGCTGACAAACTCTAAAAGCTATCAGAAGTTGTGAAGGCTGTCAGTGGGCTTCGGAGGCCCAAAACACCACGCTTCGCTCCTCCTCGTCGCCAGCTGGAAGAACATCCAATTGGAATGGAGAGCGAGATGTGACGGCGTGTTCGGCTCCAGGAAACTAGGAGCGGAGCGAGAATGACCAGTTTAGCAAACTGGTTTCCACCAAAGGTCAGAACTGAAAGTTTCTTTCCTGTGCAAGGATCCAACTGTGCCTCAACTGGTTATTCCTCATATCCGTGCAAACAGCAGATCCCCGCGTGGCATTGGGCGGCGCAGCTACTGGTGAACGACATATCGCAAAAAAACCCTGAGGTTCTTATTTTCAATGACCGACAGCAAACGCTGCCGCCCGCTGGTGAGGATCGCTACGTGAACCGCTCCTTCGGCGGAGGTCTGCGCCGCGTTTGGCCGCCAACCGCTGACCTTCACCGGCTGCGGCCCGTCCACGCCGCTTTGATTCGTCTTTATCTGGGCTGTGGGAAGCAAAAGTAAACAAAGTGAACATTCTTTAATTATCTAGCGCTTAGCCTGCAGGCAGGGTCGCACCGGTGGGCGGGGCCTATCCCAGCCGTCATTGGGCGAGAGGTGGGGTTCACCGCTGGAGACGGATGCAGACGCACAACCATTCACCCTCTCATTCACACAACAGATACATAAAGAAGCGCATGAAATGAATACATGAATGAACACAAATACCCTATTTTCCGGACTACAGAGCGCACGGAATATAAGCAGCACCCACTCAATTTGAAAAGAATTCTTTGGTTTTTTACACATATTAGCCGCACCGGGATGTAAGCCGCAGAGATCCACCATGTGGAACGAGAAATTGAAACAGGAAGATTTTGTAAATGTTTATTTCCATACAAAACAGAAAAGTCATTGATGCTTTCTTCATCCTCCTCCTGTGCAATGAAACAGCTGAAGTCTTCTTCAGCGTCGGGGTTGAAGAGCCTCAGAAAATCTCCGTCACACACACTTTTCAGTCTCTCTGTCGGCGTCGCTGGCAATGTCACTTTCATCCGGAGGCCAAGTTACCTTTTGCAAGCTCTGCATTTCTTCCTGCGCTTTCCATGAGGAGGGTGTTGAAAATATGTGGCGTGTCGTGCTGTGTTTGAGTGCGGCCAAAAACGGGCGTCTTCTTCTTCTTCTTCTTTGCATCGCGTCCGTCTCGTTTTTGCACTTCCTGCTAGAGCGCCCCCCCCGATGGCCGTTTGTGAAGAAACATCTGCATAGTCGTGCGAGCCGCAGGGTTCGAAGCGTGGGACACAAAGCAGCGGCTTCCAGTCCGGACAACACGGCAGTGTTTCTGATGATAAATAACGCGTCGCTTATTGCAAGGTGAGTTCAGCCGGTCCTTGAAGGGCCGGGGATCCGACAGATACGGAGCCAAGAGAAGTGCAGTTTTGTCAAAGTCGGGATTCTCGGGAGACACAAAAGTTTCACAGTTAACCGGTGACCGTTTCGAAGCCTCTGATTTTGCTGTGGAACAAGTCGAAGTTGCGAGAAACGCCTCAATCCTAAGAGAACCCGATAAATGTGTCCAATCAAATGCACACTGGGTATGACGAAGACGCAAAGCACCGATTGGATTTTCAAAACCCGCTCCCTTCATGCGGCCGATTTGGATGCGCCGAGCAGAATGAACACAGAGCCTTTGGCTAATGACGGAGTAGCCTTTGATTCATCCCATGCACGTCCGGTCCTGCTTTTAAATCACCCAGTAATGAGAGCGCGCTCCGTGCAGGCAAGTCAACGCCGGACACGGCCATTTAGTGTGCTGATGCATCTTCTGCAGAAAAGCTAAATGGAGCAATTTTTCAACAAATAAGAGTGTTTCCGGATATACAAGTCTGGAGACAACAACCTGGAGGGAGCGTTTCTTCCCTTTGCTTTGGATCGTATGCTAAGAGACTGACATCAGCTCTGCACCGGTATGCTCCAGCTTCTTGTGAACCCTCGAATCCACCAGCTGTTCTCGCCGCGGAAACCGTCTGAGGCTCCAGCTGCGTTCCCGGTGAAAGGAACAGGCTCGGCTCTCATTACGGGACGCCGACGGAAAAGTCGCACTCGGGCCGCGCAAACAAAACGTGGCTTTGGCAAACACCGCCGCTTGTAAGCAACACGCACCTGTGGAGGTAATGACAATATCATTTTGTTTTTGTTTATGCTGGCAGGGTTCATGTTGGTCTCGCTCAGGCAACGTTGTCGTGATGATGGCATCTAAACAAATTTGCCGATGGAACGCGGGACAGGAACATTCGGATGAGCTGCACGAGCTGATCGGCGCCGGAAATTGAATAACTAAATGACAACAAATTATCCGTGAAACTGTTGTCGTCTCGCCGTGTCTTTGTTTGCGTGTTTCACACCCAGGAGTTTGGGCTTTATGGGAATGAGTCGTAAATCTACGGGAAATCAACCTTTTCCACGCCGTCGGCTTCGGAGGACTTGGAAATACGTTGTAAAATGTTATTCTGCGTCTGAAATCGATGAGCCAGGGAAACTAGAAGGACAGGTCTCTCATGAGCCCTGCTCTCACTGGAGGATCTTCATGCAGTTCCTCCAACCTTTCCGGCAGCAAGGCCGCTTCTTCATTCATTGGGACCACAGAGGAACCAGGGACCTTCAGCTCATAGAGGCATCTTAGCTCCTACTTCAAGGCAGGGTCTCTTTCACGGTCCACAGGAAATCATATTATGTAGGTGCTTGGTGATTGGTGGAGCTCATAATCCAGCCCGAGTCGCAGATGCTTCTCGCAGAGCGCCATTTTAAAAACTATGGTGTTCACTGCTCAGATGTTTTCTTGGGGCAAAATGGACAGAAGCAGCGAAAATGGAACAGCGAAGATCTCTAAGCTCTCCTGACCTGCTGCGCCTCAGAGGGTTTCCAGGGCTCCCGGAGGAACATCTACATTTCTGCAAGAATAAGTGCAGAGTTAGCAGACGGCAAACGGGGTTCTTCACAGTGCAGGGAGAAGATCCAAACACCTCAACCATCTGACGGTCCATGGCTATAATTCCATGAACGCTGTGGCAGCTCCATTGTGTCCTTGTCTTCCTCTTCTTCTTCTTCTTCTTCTTCTTCTTCTTCTTCTTCTTCTTCTTCGGTGGTTTTTATTCTGAGTGTGGAGCAGAAGGTGCGGGTCACAGCGGTCCCCACCGTGGTCCCTCACTGCCTGTGGGAACGCAGAGCTAGAAGGTTCCCCTGGAGGAGGAGGCTACTTCCTGGACTGTAAATGGAGCTGGACACTTCCTGCAACTGAGTTCTAAGAACATTTGGTCTGAGAGCAGCAAAGGTTCATGTAGGAAGTGGTAGGTTCTTCTTGCAAAAATGATCTGTGCTGCTCTTTGGCCGGAGCCCTGGCCGCCCACCGGCTTCCATCCAGAGAAACGTGCTGATTTGTGAGCAGACACGCAACTCCCATAAAGATCTCAAATATGATTAGATCCTCTTCCAGTTTGCCTGTCCTGACGGTCACCGGCCGACGGACGGAACGGCTTCTCTTTACGTTCACTTCCACAAAGGGTTTTGACCAGGACTTGCTGCCGCCCGTCCACGCCGTCCACGCCGTCCAAGCCGTCCACGCCGTCCACGCCGTCCACGCCGTCCACGCCGTCCACGCCGTCCACGCCGTCCACGCCGTCCACGCCGTCCACGCCGTCCACGCCGTCCAAGCCGTCCACGCCGTCCACGCCGTCCACGCCTGTCCACGCCGTCCACGCCTGTCCACGCCGTCCACGCCGTCCACGCCGTCCACGCCGTCCACGCCGTCCACGCCGTCCACGCCGTCCACGCCCGTCCGTCTGACTTTGATTGGCCTTGATTGTCTCCACTTCACCCCAATTTCAGTGGCAATAAAGTCAGTCTTCCCTTTCGTCCAATGTGAGTCTGTCTGAACCTGTCAGCCCTTCATGTCCAGATCCACTCCACATCCAGATCTGCTCCATGTCCAGATCTAATCCATGTCCAGATCCACTCCACATCCAGATCTGCTCCATGTCCAGATCTAATCCATGTCCAGATCTGCTCCATGTCCAGATCTGCTCCACGTCCAGATCTAATCCATGTCCAGATCCACTCCACATCCAGATCTCCAGATCCACTCCACATCCAGATCTGCTCCACGTCCAGATCTGCTCCACGTCCAGATCTGCTCCACGTCCAGATCTAATCCATGTCCAGATCTGCTCCACGTCCAGATCTAATCCATGTCCAGATCTGCTCCACGTCCAGATCTGCTCCACGTCCAGATCTAATTCACGTCCAGATCTCCTCCACGTCCAGATCTCTCCACGTCCAGATCTAATCCATGTCCAGATCTGCTCCACGTCCAGATCTGCTCCACGTCCACGTCAGATTGGTTGTTTTTTCCAGGATTTTTCAGTGCAGCCGACGCGTTCCTCTGCGTGGGTGGCTTTCCTTTGGACTTCATCGTCAAAGATTATTTGCGGTGATGTCCGGATGAAGCCTTGGAGCTTCCCGTCCAACCAGTTCATTTCTCAAGGCTTCACCCCCCTCCACCTCCACTCCAGCCCCAGACCTTTGTCATGTCAACTCCTTGTGCCTCCTCTCTGCTGCCTCCAAACAGTCAGCATGGGAACAATCACTGCCGAGAATAGAAACCCCTTAATTAGATTCTGTGCGGGTCATTCATTCATTCATCTCATCTAATGGTATTAGAGGTCGATTAATGTCAGAGCTTGTCCAGATGATTCCAGTCAGCGTTTGAATAAAACCCAACAGGAAACGTTCATCTCAGGACTGTCGCGTGTGAGATGTGATCGTGACTTGATTCACTTTTATTAAGAAACAGTTTATGAATCCCCACCTTGCCGGGACTCTTTTTGAAATCTCCTCTCCGTCTTTGGAGGACAACCCTTTCAGAAGGTGCTGAGGAGGCGGGGGAGCAGAAGTGTCCCACAGCGAGGATATCTGCTCCTCTCCAGCGCTGCCCTGCCCCTCGTACTCTCGGCGAGACTTGACTTCCTGTCGATGGAGAGGACGGGACTCGCCCTGGGCGTGAATGTTTTTTCATAAACGTCCAGAAGTAAGCTCAGGTTAGGGTTCAACGAGGATCTTTGCATGTCAGAAGGAAGAAGGTGATGAGTAGAATATGGCTGGCGCTGCGGTTAGCCTTTCTGCTTCACTTTGCCTTCCTGTGTGGAGCCTCCATGTTCCTCCGGGTTCCTCCCACAGTCCAAACACATGCAGGAGGTTCTCTGGAGACCCTGCATGGTCCAGACGTGTGGATGTTTGCATGTCTCCGTGTCTCCTCCGCCTCTCCGATGACGGCTGGTAATGCCTAAGAAGACTTGTGAATATTACAGTTGTGCCGCCTTTCATTTGCAGGTCCTTCAGGTGTGATGGAGGCGGGTGATTGGCTGTGACAGACATAATCAGCAGAGAGTGGCTCACAGTGTTTCCGTAGAGGCGGGACCTTCTCCCGTGTCGCAGGCAGATTCACCAAACTTCATTTCTGTTCATCAACACGCCCATCCTGAAGCGGCGGGGCGTCGGCCGTCTCTCGGCCCGGAAGAAGAATCTCCTGGTCGTGACGGGAGAGCCGGCCGGCGGTGGAGGTCTCAGGCCGACAGACTGCTCTCCTCACGGCCCGAGAAACGCTTCACTCCCAGAGGTCGTTCGCTTCTCGTATTTTAATCACCAACCTCCTCAAATCCCTGGACATTACAAGTCACGAAAAGAGAACCAATTTGACTTTCCTGATTTTTTCTCGTCCCGTCCTGGATCTCTGTTTGATATTTTACATCAAATGGCCATATCTGGTGTTTCTCTTCTTTTCAAAAAGATCGAGGGCATGATGACATTTTGAGTGCCGGCACCGGATTGCTTGTTTTTGTGCAGACGATCCCCGCGTATCCTCTGATATTTGGAACATCCCGTTTTCTCTTGGCGGTCTCGCGGTCTTTGTGTGGGCCGTGCTCAGTCAGCAGGGTCAAAGCGGGTCGTGCTCCCGGCCAACAGGCCAATAACACCTGACGGATGTCAGAATATCCGGTTAGTGCGAACCCGTATGGATTTATTGATTCCCTCCTTTTTGTTTCTGTTTGCTTCGCTGACGCTCTCGCTGGAGTTTTATGTCCACTCCCGCCCATAAATATTTCCCGCAGTCAGCAACCCTCCCGTTTTCACACCGTCTCTCATCGCTTCCTTTTGTCCGTCCGGCTCCTTCGCTTTTGAGTGGATTTGTTTTTCTTCTTCCCTCCTCTTGTTGTCGGGGGGGGTTCTAATCTGCCTCATCAGCACAGCTTTTCACCCCGGCGCCCCGGGAGAGCCCGTCGCAGCAGAGATTGTAATCTGAGCGCGAATCTTTTACGACTCTCTCCGGGCCGGGACATCGAACCTCGACGGACGACCGGCGGGAACAGCAGAAAGCCTCCGGAGGGGAGTTTTGAAGGGAGGACTTTCCACACACATCCAGGAGAGCCGGCTGCCAGGCGGCGTGTGTCTCCTGGAAATGAGCAGCCAAAAGGGTGTGTCGGGTTGTATTTGTTTAATGGCGATGCTCATTACTTATAAGTTCTCACACTGCTGTTTTTTTTTTTTTTCACCTTATAGTGAGCCAATTATTCCGAAAAGCTCTGGAAGATGTATGTGTGAGAGACAGAAACCACACACGCACACACACACGCGCACACACACACACACACACACACACACACACACACACACACAGCGCCCCGACTCTTCCTCTCTTGGCTAGCAAAGCAATATCTATCTGTCATAATGAGGAGCAAGCAGTGCTTTAGCAGCGAGCTGCCTCTCATCGAGAGCGTAACACAAAGAGATTTACTAATGCAGGCTGTTAACACAGCCAGTTTTCATCCACGGCCGTGCAGCGGCCATCCCCGGACGCCGTGCATTATACACATCTAATTAAGTCTTCACATGTCTATAATAAACCACATTATGCCTTTGGGGGCTGCAGGGCAGGTCAGGAGTGTGTGGAGTTTGACTGAGACATCCACTCGTGTGTGTGTGTGTGTGTGTGTGTGTGTGTGTGTGTGTGTGTGTGAGTGAGTGTGAGTGTGGGGGTGG
>CAAKHD010004344.1:10677-23519 GCA_901007705.1 Fistularia tabacaria
CTTGTGGGGGTGTGTGTGTGTGTGTGTGTGTGTGTGTGTGTGTGTGTGTGTGGCTGGAAGATGCACAAAGAGGGCGACAGATTGAGGCGGAGAGGGAGCTGCAGAGGCTGAGAGGCGGGGGCGGCCAGCTGTTGGTGTGAGTTGATTGGCCTGTGGAGAGCCGCCTCTGTCTTTTCACGGCGTCAGTAAAGTGCGGCGCTCCCAGTGGCAGGTGGCGGCCGGCCATCGCCCGCCTCTCCCGGGACCGCCGAGGCAAAGATCGCCGGGCCCCCTCTTTTTTTTTTTTTCATTAAACACCTTCATGGTCTGCGGCGCCGCCGCCACCAACAAGAAAACACAGCGCCTCTCACACGGAATACCTAATCGCCACATAAAAGTCTCGACGACCATTTTTAATGGCGCGGCTGCAGCGGCGCTCGCTTCCTGTGGCATCAAAGGCCCGGGAGACGCGGCGCCGCCTCCACCGGCCCACACAGATTTACAGCGGTCGCTTCAAACGGGGCATGAAAGTGGCGTCCTTCAGCGCGGCGGCTTTGGCAGCCGGACAGATAAGGGTACGGTGAACCCGCGGAAGGGATCGGGCCCGTAAGTGTTCTGAGTGCTTCTCCCCGAGCAGCTTGACAGCCGGGTCCCGGTGACCGTGTTTGTCACAATCAGCCGACCTCGCATTTTCAACCGGTTGTTTTTTTTTTCCTGTTTTTCTTTCTTTTTTTTCCGCCCGTGTGTGCGTGCGTTGTTGTTGCCATGGCAACGTGCAGTTAAGTGCCAGCCCCCCCCGGCTCCATCTGAGCCGATAGTTCTGATGTTTGGTTTTCGCAGTGCCAGAAAACTGTATTTCCACACTGTTAGCCATGCAAGACAAAGCAAACTCCACTCCTCTCTTGTCTCCGGGTTTCCATCTCTGTTTTTCTGCCTCTGTCTCCGCTCCGCTTTCTCTCCGGAGGGGCCATAATTCAATTCCCCAAAAACACTTCAGGGAGGAGGAGTGTGAAGGCTCATTTAAGCCTCCCTAACACTCGACTAACATGTGAGTTTTTGCACCAAATGTTACTTTATTTTGACTGGCTGGGAGTTCTTGAAGTCTTACATTCTTCTCAAACTGCCCACATATTCAGACATTCAAGGGATCTCTGTTTTCTTCCTCTTCTTCTTCTTCTTCTTCTTCTACCTCTCTCGAAATAAGAAACAGAATTCAAACTAGCACGAATGCAGTCTGCGTGGATAGCTGACGGCTCTCGCCTCGGAGGTTTCACTGCTTCCTTCATTATGGTTTCTTCACGTTTTTGTGTCCGTTTGTGTGTGTGTGTGTAAATACACACATATACATCATATATGTGCATTCATTGAAATTACTCATTCTGCTGGGGTATGAGTCATTTCTGGCTTGACTATTAATGTGTGTTTATGTTTGTATGCATCGCTGAGTGTGTGTGTGTGTGTGTGCATGTATGCATACGTGTGTGTGTACGTGTATTAGTGTACAAATCTATAGAATAGAGTAGCCTTTTATTGTCATTGTATCCAAAACACAATGAAAGCGCAGCGCTGCTCCACGGTGTCGGAAACAAAAACAAAAGGGAAGGTAAAATGCAACAATCCGCTGTGTAATATAATAGTAAATAAGGAATTTTTAAAAAAGATGACGCAATAATGTGGGATGTGTAACTCGAGCGATCAGTAGTACTCTTGTCATTATAGTTATTAATATTACTATTATTACAAGCAGAAGCAACTGGAAACATTCAGAGATGAGGCTACATGAAAATATGTGTGTGTGTGTGTGTGTGTGTGTGTGTGTGTGTGTGTGTGTGTGTGTGTGTGTGTGTGTGTGTGTGTGTGTGTGTAAAAACATACAGTCAAACCCAAAATGAGTCCTATTCCAGGAGAATGAATGATGTCAGGTGTGACTGTGGGTGAGAAGGTCAGTGCGTGGACGCCCGTTGAGGTCCTGTGTGTCCGGAAGCTTCTTCTCCTGCTCGGTGAGGAGTCAAGGTTTCAGGCTCTGGTCATCAGGTATCTGCCGGAGACGGTCGCCTTTCACGTCTGTGTGAAAAGAACCTTGGCTCTGATTGGTCAGGTCTTTTCAAAGCGCCATGATTGTGTGGGGATCCTATAAGCTGCACGTGTCCGCGCTAAACGCAATTAAATTCCGGTTCAGGGCTTCTTGGTCTATAAGGACCTTCAAGCCACAAGCATCTTACAAGGAACAAGAAAGGCACAGGGCTTTACAAGTCGCGGAGGCTCCTTTCAAATGGGAGCTAATGGGGTGTGTTTTAGCCGTCTGAAGAAGCTCTGATGTTCTCCCACATGGTTTTCCTGCACAGATCATCATCATTTAACACACGGCCGTGGAATATCTAAGAGGAGGGCAGGGAGCGAGCCTTCGCCACAACATGAACGTTCCCCCGCAGAGACGTCTGCACGGCGCCTGGCAGCAGAGGTCAGAGGACCACCGAGCTAATCACACACATTCAGGAGGCTTCTGTCTTCGAGAAGAATCTGCTTTTGCCACGGCCAATCTTCTGCCTCTTTCTGACCTGCAGCCAATCAGATACCTCCATATAACCTACAGCCAATGGCCCGCCTCCATCTGACCTTCTCCTCTCCACCATCTACCGTCCTGTCGTCCTCCTTTTACCCAGATCCTCACCATCCCTCCTCTGTCCGTGTCCAAACCATCTCTGTCTGATTTGATCTCCAGAACATCTAAGGTGTGGAGATGAAGGGAGAGAGAAACTGGCGGATCAGTCCGAAGCTCCCCTCGCAAGGGTTTGTTTCTCAGCAACAAAGCGGAGCGTCTCCTGCTTCAAAGTCCAGCAGCTGAGAGATCTTTGCCAGATGTTGCCGCCAGGCTGTTTTTTCGGAGCCCTTCCAGAACGAAGCCCCTCCCAGGTGTGGCCGCGACCTGGAGGGAGGGTTCAGCTCGCAGGTCAGTCCATCATCAGAATCGTGGCCACCGTCTGGGTTTTCTTCTTCAGCCTCAGACGGCGCTCATGCGTCGGGAGAAATCGGACGCCTCCGGAGCTGCATCCTGCGTGGGCGCTCGTGTAGACCCTGTGAAGACGAGAGGCCTGCAGACGCTCAACCATCGGAGATGAATGTTTGACGGCTTCTAAAGCATGCTTTGGTGGAGATCGACCGCGGGGGTCTCCGGCACGCTGCTTCTGGTGTCGGTACGATGGCGGTTTGCGGTCTGCACCCAGAATGCGGGCGGTAAGCTGACGCAGATGGTCCCCTCTGCCCTGCAGCTCCCCTCCATCTGCCAGCTGGTCTGGCAGAGGAGCTCCTCCGCCTCCAGCCCCGAGTTCTGACCGCGGTCGAATCCGGCCATCTCACATTTGTGTTTGGAACCGCGGCGATGGAGATCGGACCCTCCTGATTGTCAGAAGGTGCGTCCAGTTGGCCGCTCAGGAACACGAACTGCTCTCGGTCCAGAGCGCCTGGGCGAATGCTTTCGTTTGGGTGGCGAGAAAGTGTTTGCCCGGATCTTCTCAGCTCCCCCGACCTGCATTTCAAGCCCCGATGGCAAGAACGGAAGGCAAATGTAGCATCTGTGCAATTAATGTGCCTTATTAGCATGACATTGAGGGTGCCAGCGATGATGGCACATCTATTAGCTTCCATCAGAGGCAGGGAGGAGGTGATGTCGTCGGGATAACACGACTTCAGGTGTAATGAGAATCCCACGGAGACAAACGGCGTTGCCGGTCTGAGCCGGGGGAAAGGAGCGGGCGGTGAGGGTGCGGAACCCAGCTGTCCTTACAGGCACGGGGACGGACGATCTTCACTCAACAAGAAACCTCCACGTCCACGTCCAAGTTCTCCTCCCAACGACACCGGTGTTCTTCACCGTCCACTCTCAAATACAGGAATGACTTCCTGTATTTTTTCTGCCATAACCCTACATTGTCCTACATAACTCTACATCACCCTACATAAACCTACATCACCCTACATAAACCTACATAACCCTACATCACCCTACATAAACCTATATAACTCTACATCACCCTACATAACCCTACATCACCCTACATAAACCTACATAACCCTACATAAACCTATATAACTCTACATCACCCTACATAACCCTACATCACCCTACATAACCCTACATAACCCTACATAAACCTATATAACTCTACATCACCCTACATAAACCTACATAACCCCACATCACCCTACATAAACCTATATAACTCTACATCATCCTACATAAACCTATATAACTCTACATCATCCTACATCACCCTACACAACTCTACATCACCCCACATACCCCTACATAACCCTATATAACCCTACACCGCCCTATATCACCCTACATCACCCTATAACGCTGCATAACCCTACATACCTCTACATCACCTACATCACCTACATCACCCTACATCACCTACATCACCTACATCACCTACATCACCCTACATCACCTACATCACCCTACATCACCTACATCAACTACATCACCTACATCACCCTACATCACCTACATCACCTACATCACCTACATCACCCTACATACACATACAATAACTCCCTCTGATCAGTTACTGCGCTACTTAACATTGACACTTTGCGCATCACTTATCCCTGTTTATTGGTAAATGTGCTTAGACATTTTTCTCTCAGTTTATACTTTACACTTCAGTGTAAAAGTTTATTTCATTTGACTTTATTCATGTATTCATTTTTAGCTTGTCAGCGTCTCGTCCTCGCATGTCTTGCTGCTGCTGCAAAAGAATTTCCCAGTCATGGGATCTTTCAAGTCCATCTCATGTCAGTCAGGTTTGGATTTCTGCTCGTTGTGCCGCTGGACTTTCACCGCGGGAAGCTTCGTGTCGCCGACCCAGAATAAACGGCCGGGCTTTGTTTTGCCGAACGTGAGGCGAACGGACGAGCGCTCCGGTACAGCAGGTCTGCAGACGTTAGCTGCAGACAACCACGTGAAGGGCAGGAAAACGTTGCCCTCCGTGCTCAGTGCCATTGGATTTTCCTCCCTGTTCGTCCACGTATGAAGTCTTGCTATCGATTATTGGAACGGTCCGAGCGCAGGTTGTAATTACTCATTGCAGCTCAGCTATTTGACTCCTTCATTATAAAAGATGGTAATCACACGTACGATAAGACGTCTAATGGCCGTCTGGGGACGGTGATGAATAAATGATACCGGCGGCGTGATAACAAAGTTCCATGTGCTGTTAACTGTGGGGTTTCATTTGATTTGAGTTGTATTTCTACTCGCCTGCAGAATTCTAGCATCTCCTTCCCTCTCTGGTCCTAATGGACCTCCAATGAGGTCCTAATGGAGATGAACGATGAACCCAACTATTCATTTAGATTTAATATCGTGGCTTCTCGGGCGTTTACGCGCGTCTTTGATACTTCCGAAAATCCGAAATGCGTTAGGCGACGGGATGGTGGTGATTAATGGCTGATTCACGAGGGGCTGAATGTAGTCTGGTTCCGTTGAATCGGGTCGGACTGGATGTTTTTCAGCGGTGATGCTCTTTCAAGCTCAGGTGTTGACAGTGTTATTCTCACCAACGGCCAGAGTGGAACAATAAATACGGCTCATTCATCTCCTTCATATAATTCTCTTTTTGGCAAGGTCGGAGAGAAATAACACATTTGTCTTTATTATCCGGAACGAAGTTCTGATTCGCCGCTGCACAGAAACCTCTGCCCCCCCAAAGCAGCCGAGATACAAAACAGCCCAAAGTAAGCGCCGAGCGTGGAGGAGAAGGTCCTTCAGCGGTGAACTCTGGGAAAACACTTACTTTTCTGAATCCAGGTTTTATCTGAGATGGAGGCAGATGATTCACTGTGGAGACCATGGAGGGAACAGCCCAAGGAAAAGAAGAGGAGGATCCGGGAACAGTTTGTTCCTCATATTCATTCATCCGTCATCTCTACCGTGGAGCCTATCCCCGCTGTCACGGGCAACCATTCACCCTTTCATCCACGCATCCGGTCTCATCAGGGTCTCCAGTGAACCTCCAGCATGAGTTTGGGCAGTGGGAGGAGCCCGGAGGAACCCCACGCAGACACGGGGAGAAGATGGAGACTCCGCACAGGAAGGCCCCTTGTGGGAATCCAGGCGTGGGCCTTCCTGCTGTGAGGTGGAGGTTCTGACCGCCGTCCCTTTGTTTCGCATTATTATTATCCATGATAAGAAGTTTCCGGAGGAACACCTGCAACCGGAGCCTCGTAAACGACGACGCCTGCGGGAGACCTTTCAGGACCAGACCTGGAAATTCTTTTCATTCGTCTTGTAATGTCAGATATTGCCTCCGCCTGCCGACCTCCCCTCACCGCACCCCCTCTTTATGGCGCTATTGACTAAAAAGTACTCCAGTTGCCTGATTAACAATACGGCCGTATGACGCCGCTAATCTGTAGTGTCCTTGTTGAATAATGGAGGCAGAGGGCGCCTTTGAAAAGACATGTGACGTCGTTTTACACAGCGCCACAGGGCCACGGCTCCGGCAGAGGTGTTCTAGGAGACGGAGTGGAGCAGAAGCAACGTGGGCATGAACCATCATCACCGTACAAACTTCAATTTGTAATCCCTCCGGGGTTTTACAAAACAAAAACAGCACCGCGTTTCATGGCTGCGTGTCCGGACCAGACGCTGCTGCGGATGGGATGCAGCGAGCGGGAGGAGCAGGCGTCGCTCCGATCCCAGGGTTGTCGGTTCGATTCCCGGGTCCTCCCGTCTGCGCGGCGAAGTGTCCGAACCCCCGGTCGGCGCCTCTCACTGCTCTCTGCCGCGGCGGCTGCGTGAATGGGTGAATGCCGTCAGACGAAAACGCCAGATGAGCGACCAGTGGACCGTCTATGGCGGTTGTTGGGATGGCGCGGACAGGTTTTCACGGAAACGAGGAACCTCCCGCCGTCCGTCCACGGAGGACTCCGGTCCTCTCAAGTGCTCATTCGCTCTTGCAGGAAAGCCGAGGCTGAAGAATGAAGCCAGTAATGCCGGAGACGTCAATATGTCGCTCGCATATTGAGCCCAATGCCGGCGAATTAGCGCAGGAAGCTGCAAAGGTCCTGATGGAGCCACACGTGCACGGATCCTGCTGATTTTTAACAGGTTTGCTCAAAAATATGCCATTTTCATGAGGTTTTTTTTTTTTTTCTCCTCCAAAAGGTTCAGATCTGCTTAACAACACGCAGAATATAGAAGAGTCGCCGGGAAAGAATAATAAGTTAATGACGTCTGTTGTCTGGGACGTGGAGGCCATTAGCCCGAGAAAATGAGTTTGCCGTCCCTTCTTTGGTATTTAAATGGCTTCCTTTGTACAACCTCGCCGGCTTGACGGCAGGGCAAAGACTCAAAGGTTGTCCGGTGAACTCCTCAAAGCGGGACAAAGGCGAGGGGCTCATTGTTAGAACGCCGCTCCCCGGAAAGATTTGTCCGTTCCTCAGCACTTTGAAGGAGGCCGCCCGACGCACCTGGAAGTGCATTCAAACGGCTCCACATCAGGATTACCCCCAGATTCAAATGAAGTGCTTACCCGGCCACCGTTTGCAAAGAAGGGCGGCGAATCTCTCCAACCTCTCCGCGGGGAAACAATGCCGACGACCCCTCCCGGACCGACACAATTCCCAATTATAAAGTGGACTAATTGAAACGGAGCTTTGTTTTTCTTTCTGTTATTTCAGGGAGCTGACAGCAACAAATCATGGCGGGATCGATGGCGGATTACGGGGCTCATGGAGCTGCATAGAGAGGAGGGCTCAGGCTGCGGCTGCGGCGCTCATTAAAACCCGGCCTGATCTCAGCCAAGCCCTGGGAAAAGAGGGGTGAACGAGGCGAGAGCGAAAAAAAAAAAAAGAAGAGAGAAGGATAAAAAAAAAAAAAGAGGAAAGCAGGAGTAAGAAAAAAAACAAACTTTACTGTTCCTTTTGGACGGCGCCTCTGCTGGACGCTTATAAATGGCTATTGTTCCCGCCGCGGCGCACAGCCACTGTTTACAGTTCCCCATAAAGGAGGCCTTTATTCCTGCTCAGGGATGCATTGTGACAAGATCATTTGAATAGCCCGGGTCTCGCCGCAAAGCCGTAAACATTTACGGCGGTTGACACGGGGAATAAAGAATGAGCCGCGTAACCCCCGCGGGACGCCGGCGTCCGAAGACTCCGGGCCGGACTGTCGGCGAGGACGAGGAGGAGGCGGGAGGGAGAATGCAAACGAGCAGAGGAGAAGATGGATCCGCGGCGTGATAGATAGAGAGAGCCGACGCAGGGTTTGATGTCCCCTTTGACTCGTGCCGCAGTGAAATGGCGGTCTTGTTTTTATGTTTTATCACAGGAGCCGCCCGGCGGAGCGGACCCACGGGAGGAGCCAGACATGAGGCTGAATTCCATTAGTCGGTAATCGGAGACGGACGGGCCGCCGGCGGGCGCGAGCAAACCATCGCCGTGACTTTCCATTCGGTGTCATGGCTCGCCGTGTCCGGCCTTTATGTCCGACGGCGCTCCTCTCCTCCCTGAAAACGGCCGTCCGTAGATGACCCGGGACCGGGGACTCTTTCATGAATTTCCCGCCGCCTGATCTCGGGCGTCTCCTCGGATTGTTTTGCATCTCGCCGAGGATTCCGCTTTGAGAAACCCCGCCGGTTCCCTTCGCCGCCGCCTTCTTTTCGTCTTCCTCGCCGGGGACCCGCTTCCTTCCTGCCTCGCTCGGCATTCTGCGCGTCTTCCAAGACGTTTCCAGCTTAACCAATGATTAACAATTATGCCAGTGCATCTAATTAATGCGGGCTAATTATGAGGTTGAGATGCTGACAGGGAGCGGGGGGGCGGGGGGAGGGGGGATTGCAACATCAGAAATAATCAGGAGAGAAGAAGATGTCGCAGAAGGGAAAAAGAAGAAGGGGGAAGATTGTGAGCGTCTTAATTGGCGAGCTCGCTCTCTGTCTCGGGAGCGGGAGCTTTTTACAGGAAAATGTGGTCGACTTCGCATCAACGGCACGCGGCGCCTTCGCTCCTTTTGTTCGGCGGCCAAAAGACGAGCCCGCCGGACGGGGCCGAGGCCGGACCGGGCGAGGGGCCACGGCCCGTTCGGGAACCGTCCCCGACGCCACGCCAACCTCCATTCACATCCATCTGATTAAGCCTCGACGGCGCTCTATTTATTTGTCTTTTCCAGTTCTCTGAAGAAGCACGCCGTGCCCCCACCCTCCACCTCCAGCCATACTTCATCAGGAAAATAAGGGAAGAAAAACGACCCCTCTCTCCTCTCATAATGAGGCTGTATGGCGCGCTCATTAGCATAGCCGGTGTCTGCAGCCCCGCGGTATGTCGGAGGTTTATGTTCGATGACATTTTTATTCGCCGCCGCCGTTCTGTTAGGGCTCCATAATAACGTCCGAGGAAGAAAACACATCATGTATTAAAGGAGCGTGATTTTAGCTTCCTATTCAAATGAGCACATCTAAGAGAGCCGGGCGGAGGGAGGAGGGAGGAGGGAGGCCGGGGAATTACCCGGAGAATAGTAATTACATTCGGAGGAGTCTGTGATTTAGGGTGTGTGTGTGTGCGCGCTTGTTGTCTTTCCTTTCCCCGTGCACAGCGCAGATCCAGGGCTGGCTGCCGGCAGAGTCCTTCCCGCTTTGACAAAGTGCGTTAAACCAGATGATTGACAATGACTGAAACGGCGAGAACCCCCCCCCGGGCGAATTAGCGTCGCCGTGGCTAACCCTGTTTTTTTTGTTGTTTGTTTTTGTGCGGACCGGCCGTCCGTCCGTCTGCTTTTACAATTCACGTGCGGCTTCGCAACGGCCGTTTGTCAAACGCGACGAGAGCGGCGAGTGTAGAAGTGCTTTTACACTCGCCTGGCAGCGCACCGGCCGTGATTGCTGAGAGGCTGCACTGACAACGTGGCCTCATCAAACACACTCGGAGCGGCGGCGGCGGCGGCGGCGGCGGCGGCGGCGGGGGAAGCCGGGCCGATAAGCCCGTCTTCAGCGTTGTTTGTCAATATGATGTTGAGCATGAGAGGGTTATGTTTATCAGTGTCAAAGCGGCTATTTGTGTTTGAGATGTTGCGTTCAATAACGCGAGCCCGAGCCCGAGCCCGAGCGGATTCCCATCCATTTCCCGAGCCCTCGCCATCTCAGCGTCAAGGTAGGAAGCTAACCGAAATAGTAAATCAATAAAGCAGCATTTTTATTCAAGAAGTTGCGTCTTAGTCAATATTCTGCATCATTCACCCCCCCCACGCACACCTCCATCTTTCACCCGTGTCATTTGTCCCGCGTTCATGTTTAAAATATGAATAAAAATGTCCAAAGTATTTTCCGGCTGCGGCGGGCCTCTTAGTGCGTTTCCAGATCGGCTTCCAGGATGAAACATCCGAGGATTGCGCGGCGCCGGCGTCCCCCTCCGCTTAAAAGCCCATTACGCCGCAGACGGCGCTGAGCGAGACGCGTCCCCGTGTTGGAGGCGACGCATCCGACGTCCCTCTGCCGCAGGAGCTCTTTCTTTTCATTTGGAGTTGGAAGACAGCTTAACTTTAGCTTCTTGTTTCCGTTTCCCGTCTGCTGCACACCTTCGTCTGGCCTTTGCGACGGCCCTGCAGACGCGGGAAAGAGAGCGCGAACGGTCGTTTTCCTCGGCGACCCGTCCAGAATGAGGCTCCGGCTACCCGTACGGACGACGAATGACTGAGTGAATAGTTGGTTGAGCGGCGGATACGCCAGTCGGGATGACAAAGGGCCGCCTCCCGTAGTCTCGGGTGTCACATTCACGGCGATTCGGCTTTCCACAGTGGCGGCGCAGGAAGCTGTGTTTGCTGAGCGTGATGCAGCGGCCGCGCTCAGCGCGCCGAACATTAGAACGGCTCGACGAACGCCGCTATGAAAGTCAATAGGGCTGCGATATCATAAATCAATGGCCGCCGACAGCCCAGAGCCCGCGCGCTGTTCTACTAAATTAGGCATGTAACAATTACAGCGGTGGGTTTCTTCTGCGGCGTGAAACCTCTGATTAAGGTTTGTGTCAGGGGGAGTCGGAGCGCTTCATGCACGGCCCGCGTGATTACCGCGGGCCGTGTCGGGCCGCCGTTACGAGCCCGGCGCGCGATCTTCGCCGTGATTTGTTGATATACTTATTGACCCCCCGCGCGCCTGCGTGCGTTTACGAGAGCTCCTGCACGGGCCGCACGAGCGCAGGGAGTCGCGGGGTTTATTCGACGCCGCCTAATATCACCGGCTACAGTCGACGCCGATAATTTCACGGGCGTTTCTGTTTACAATCTGGAATTTCAGACTGCTAATACTCTGCAAACGTAGCCTGGGGGAGACGGAGGCTTAATTTATGTGGCGCGTAAGGTTTGCTGGCGCCGTGACCCTCCATCCCAGGCCGCGTGTTGAATATTTTAACGCGGCGAGATGCTAAAGCTGCTTTGCTGTGCCGCCCTCCTCGCTGGGCTCCCCTGGTCCAGCTAAAATGGCAGGAACGGTAGTGTATCAAAACAAAGGGAATCGTCTCTAATCCCTCTGCTTGGCATTTACAAGGGTCATTACAGTTACTTTTGAAGACTTCATGCAAAATGATGAGGTAGGTAAAGTAGCCTCGGAGGGGAGCTCTCGGTAATTGACCTTGCTGTCTTGAGCCTAGTCAGCAAGCAATAAAGACTGGTTAAATGTTAAGGCAGAAACTAAAGGGCTTGAAGGGCTACACGTACTCTGCATTAACGAAATAAAAGCTTGACTTATTTGATATTCTGTGTGGAACCAAGGTCGTCACTTTCAGATGTTTAATGGGTGTGTGTGTGTGTGTGTGTGTGTGTGTGTGTGTGTGCGTGCGTGCGCGCGCGCGCGCAGGTGCGAAGTTCTGATTTCTGTGCAAATATCTTTTTTCCCCACTCGTTGGGTGTGTGTGTGTGAGCGGGCCGGGCTGACGGGGCTGACTGACGTGCACACACACACAGACACACACACACACACAGACACACACACACACACACACACACGTGCACTGACGTGTGAAAGCATTCAGGAGGCTCTTGGTGCCGGGGGGGGGTGTAGGAATGATTATCACTTGATTAATGATGCAGTCTAACAGGTATACGGGTCTTGTGATTTTACAATGTAGATATATCAGCCGGGTGATTACAAGTGAAATTAGAGATGGCGCGACAAGGTACATAAATGACCGCAACGGCGGCGCCTTATCGGGTCACGGTGTTACGCGCCGGGACGGCTCGGGTTGGTTTCGAACAAAGTAAAAAGCGGACCCTTCTTGAAACCCGGAGGTGAACACGGCCACTTCCACGCAGGCGGAGCGCAAAAGTAAAAAACCAGTCGGCGGATAACAAGCGCCGGGGTTATTCCGTGTCGTTTTAATGGCCCAAATGGAGCTCTTAGCATCCAGCTGTGTGAAATCCTTAACGTGACCGGCGGAGGCAGAGCACGCCATCGGCCTAATTGTTCCCCGTCTCCATGGAGAAGGTCGCCTCGGAGGCAGGGCGAGTAGGCGCCTGTGTCACCTCTCTTCTCCGTGTCGTGCTAAAACAACGCCAGCGTCCATCTGAGGCTATTAAAGTCGGGTCGGCCCGGCGGTGATTATCGCCTATTAGAGCCCGGCGCCGCGGGAACGGCTCTCGCTCCGGCGACAGCTGGTTGATGAGCTTCACGAGGCCGGCTTAAGGTGACACCTGCGGGCGTTAATGCGGCCGGCGGCCGTGGAACCGGCGCCAGGAACGCTGGCCACATCCCGCTGAGAGGGTGTAGCTTCACGTTAGCGGCGGGTCTCCCGGGAGCGACAAAAAAACCGGCTGGGGGCGGGAGACGGGGGGTTTCCAAAACTTCCCTCAGGAAGGGGGCCCCCCA
>CAAKHD010004345.1:9892-19573 GCA_901007705.1 Fistularia tabacaria
ATGCCGCCTCACACACATTCACTGACCCCCAACTACACAAACAGCACCGCATGTAAGTGCATGAATGCCGTTGAACGCACTGCTACACACAGACACACAGTGGCGTTGATCCTGGATAGACGCTAGTTGCTGCTTCTGCCATGACAACCCACCACTGTAACTGGCGCCAAGAATGACAAAGTATAGCAAACATTCACTTTGGGTTTATTCTTGGATACTTTTTGGAAAACCTTCGACTCTGTTACGGAACATCAAAAGGTTAATTTAACCCAAAGAGCAGCTCCATGGGAAAGACACATGCTGTAAATAATAGTGTGACATGACATTAAAACTTTTATATGCCTGAAATGGAGCACACTTTCACCGGTATGCCCTAATTTAAACTGTGCTATCTAATTCTATATCCTGGATAAATGCACAAATATATAATATATCCCTTTCCTGTCCATTCACAACTTTTTCGAATATTTGCTGTGACTCAACTCATCCCGACACACTTACAGCAGTTCATCCAGTTAACTGCATCTAAGACCGAGTGTGTGGCCTCACCTCCCCTTATAAAATCATTGCTTTGTCACATTTCCAAAAAGGGCTGTTTGAACACCGAGCGAATGGAGAAAATGGGTGCTGAGGTACCACTGGACAAAAACATCATTCGTGATCGCTGGAGAAATGGCTCTGAACATTGTCTCAGACCACTTTTAGCATTCTAATGCAAAAATAATTCAAGTTAAACACTTTTTTAACGGTACATTCCTCTAGTGTTCTGTTTTACTGGGAATGAGTCTAAGCCCCGAAATCAGACATCCTAACATCTGTTTCAAGCAGGCCTTTAAATAGCTTCCTGGGACTTATTTGTAGTTTGAGAGTGCCAGAATGTATTCACTAAAAGCATTTACAGGCCTGCAGTACTCGGAATAGTAATCTGAGGAGTTGTACTACCCATGTGTACTGCTTGGTTGAGCTGCGCAGAACTTGCTATCCGTCCGTTTCTTGGAAATCACCATTGCTTTGGCTAAACTGACCACGAAAGTATTGAGTGTAAAAAACACAAAACATTACAGGGTCCTGGAAATGCAACTAATTCTTAACTTAACTATGAACATACATCATTTGACAGAGCGAAGGTCAAACATTCGGCCGAAGGAACAAGAAGAAAAACACATATTTTACGAAAGGGAGTCTCTAAGGTTACAGCTCCGTGACTGGGATTCAATAATCTGGGCTTGACTTTCCGCCCAACGTTTAGTTGAAGGGAGCTGCATTCACCCCGAGTCGGCTGTCATGCACGGCCAAATATGAGCCACAGGAGAAGTGACCTGGGACCAGATGTGGGTGACATCTGTGCCAGACATTCATCGCTGTCTGCTAATGCGCATCCAAATACCTTCAGTTAGCTTTCCGCTGCAGCTATTTTGTCATTTCCCTCGCCCCTGTCCCCGTTTAACACCTCCGTAGGATGTTTTTCGACCATAATCTCATAAACCATAATCATAACCTCCTCGTACGCAGAATGGTTGACTTGGAATTTGGATTTAGGGCTGCTTTCTAATTAGACCCGGTCCAAACTTAAATCTGTTCCTGTCATTTCCTGTAGTGTATATTTATCTCTCACAATAACAACTTGTGTTGCAAAGGCCTTTTTCCATCGCAGACGTTCTGACTTGTCCTACCTCGAAAAAAGTGCGAGTGTTACAAATATGTTACAAATAACATTTACATTGGTTCTTTTCCCCTGGAGTGATTCAATAAGCTGTGTCAGTGCAAACCAGCATGTTTGATAGTTGAATTTTTAAGGGCGCTAAAGTGAGTTTGACTGGTGTTCCTTTGATTAATGATGTTTGTTTAATTGGTGCGACTCCTCAAATTTAGGGAGGGGAGCGTATTAGTTAGTGTAACTGTATTCTACAGTAACATTATTACAACTAAAAACATTGTTTTTCACCATAATGTCAGTTTTCTCAAATTAAAAGTATTGACAATGGGAGAGGTGTTGATGTAATTGTTTTAATTTTGACTCACCTAAGAGTTTAAGACTTTAAAATTTTAAATTACGCACCTAAGAAGGATTCAAGTGAAACTTGGGTGAAGCATCAGCTGAAAATTCTGCTCCGGTGAATGCAAATAACCCTGATCAAATTTTTCAGGTGTAAAGCACAGTAAAAAAATCAAAGCATAAGTGACTTGATGTGTCTTTTTCTATCATGTAACTGAAGCAAAATAAATACACTCGCTGCTTAATAGGGTGATTTATTTTTTTCTTTTGTACCATAAATGTGTTAAAAATATCTAAATGTTCATTTACGGTTACTGCAGTATGGTAGTGTTGTCCTCAGCTTAGTGGGCTTGCATAAAAACTGGAGACAAACGCTGAGAATTTCAGTTGAATTAAGTTTTTTTTTGATAATTAGTCCCCACTGTTAAAATCTAGGGTTTTCCTGAGAGGAATCTGGAACCAAGCTGAGCTCCGGAAGCAGCGGTCTGGTTGACCGCTAGACGTGCCTCAAACCACACCCCCTCAGGTGCGGTCAGGCCTTTCGGCTCATCAACATGCAAGTCAAACCTCGGTCAAAACCTGGTAAACAGTTTGACCACTTGAATGTTGGAGGAGCAGCTGCGTTTATTATGATTATTCCGGGATATTAAATGTGCATTTTCAATCTTAAATTGGTTATTAAAATGTCATTTGGTCACCTTGCGACTACTGTAACATCCGAAAATGGCTTTACCATTTGTGCAGCTGCAGAACTTGGACTTCGTCGCCCAGCTTCGAGGAGGCTGAGCTGCCGGACCCACTGGACCGACAGGAGCCAAAATCCGAGCAGGCGGACTGACAAAGCTGCAGTAAGTTATAATTTGGAATACAGGAATAAAACGAAGCATTCAGGCTGGATTCCTTTCTGTGGTGTCTGCAGGAAAGAGTCCGGCCTGTTCGGGGGGGTAACTCCAAAATGTCAAAGGGAACTTCAAAGTTTGGGATTAAGAAAGCGTTTATTAACCAGAGAAAAACAAAAGGTAAGGACTTCGATATATTTTCCAGAATCATTCCTTCAACTGATCTGAGACGTTACACCGAAAAATAAATCAGTGGAATGTTGTTTTCTCACAACCCCCTGACAAATGGCACCGCTCGCCTTTTTTCTTCTTCCCTGAACTGGATTAAAGAAAGTAACACCGGCGGAGAAAGCAGACTAGAAAAGTACAGCGCTCTACTGAGTCATCTAATAATCATAAAGATAAATGTGGGAGAGATAGTTAAGTGAAAGGTCTGGATGGAGGGAGAAATAAAAACCTTTATGCCAAATATGATTATGCAAAGACTGCTGTTCAGTAGAAGGAACCAGGTTAAAGAGATTGCTGAAAAGAATTGGATGGATTCAATAGTGATATGTTTGTATGTATATATTTATGTCATGTGATACATTATTAGCCTATGCTGGACAGAAAATTTCCAAGAACGTTTATAAGCTGTCCAGTTCAGATTTCATTCATGGAACTAGCCTTCCCTAAAGGGACCTTTTAGTTTAGTATTGGCACTCACGCGAAGGGGCCGCAATATGGACCATGGACTATCAAATGGGTTTTCATCCTTTGTGAAAAACCCTGCCAATAGCTTACTCTGCATTTATTGTGGTTAACATGTTTTGTGTTCTGGCAGGATACACCTCACAACAAGAAGGTCCCTGGTTTGACTCTGACAGGGAGCCATTCTTGATGGAGTTTGCCTGTTCTCCCCACGTCTGCATGGGTTCCTTCTGGGTTCTCCGATTACCTCCCACAGCCCTGAAACATGCAATAGGTAGACTGTAGACCCAAATTTCCCCAAATGTGTGAATGAGAAAGTGAAGGTCTTTATGTGTGGCTGTGCGATTGACTGGTGACTGGCACAGGGTGAACCCTACTTCTCGCCCGATGACAGCAGCGATAGGCTCCAGCATCCCCACGCCCCAGAGTGCAGGATAAGCGGTATAGATAATAAATTTATAAATGGTTGAATTACTTTTATATTCCGCTATGGGCCCTATGTGGCATACCAAGCCAGAAGGGATTGGACCTCTTTGACGGTCCATTACTCACTGGTTCTGTCCACTTTTTTGGCAAATCATAAAACAGCCAACCGGGCTTGCTTTTGCAGTCTTGGTGTCGGTAAGAAGTATCCAACAATTTGCGTTGCTTTTGAGTTCCACCAATCACCAAGCGCCCAAGTCACAGGTGCTCCAATGGAACCGGAAGAAGACCCTGCTTCAGAGCAGGAGCCAAAATGGTTTTGGGAACTGAGGTCCATAGTCCCTGGTTCCTATGTCGTTCAAATGCGTGAAGAAACTTCCTAGATCCAGAAAAGGTTCAAGGAGCTGTAAAAAGTTCAAACTGTGCAAAAGAAGCTATTGTCTTGCAGTATCCATATGATCTTTCAAAAGATGCCGATGCTTTATTATTCTCCCAGTTCCACCTGGGCAGGCTCTGACCCGCAGACACTGAAGGGGGGAATCAGGACTGGGAACAAATAACTTTGCTAAAGCTGCTAAATCAGCAGTGATAGTATTTCATGAATGGCTCACCACTGCTGCTAATCCATAGAAACCAGCAATATTCCCTTCAAAGAGGAACTAATTCTAATCTAATGGCTGTTAAGCTGTAATGAGTTTGCTTCTTTCCATTCGGGTTTAAAGGAGGCCTGTTTAGACGGTCGGGACTGCTGTGGTCCCCCTTATCATTACAAGCTTATCATTACTCCTGTTAATCTGTTCTGCTCAATGCACACACAGATGAATATTAATGCCATAGAGGATGATAGCTGAGCCTGTGTGTGTGTTGCATGAGCGCACAGACACAGATGCAAATAAGCGGCAAAAGTTGGAACAGTACACAAAGAGGAACACACTGGCGCGCTCTCCATGCGTTGCCAAGTCAGACGGCTGAGCCTCCTCATAAGTTTTAGGAGGAAGCAGAGCTTGTTGCGTCGCGCACGCACACACTCACACTCACAAACATGCTTGACGTTTCCTTTCTTGATACTTCATTACAGCAGCAGAAGGATGGAAAGAGAAAAGAATCAGTTTTAAGTGAAATCAATAGAGAGATAATCCCCTAAATTAGATTTTGAAAAGCTTTGCTGCTGATGCGAAACTTAAAATCCAAGGATTGGCGCACTTGACTTACCAACGTGACAATCCTTGAGTGAGAGGCAGTTACTATAAGAATGATTGAAGGTCAAGATTAAGAGTAGAGTTTGGAAGAAAGAGGGAGAGAGGGAGAGAGAGAGAGATGACGCTCTGCATCAAATGAATAGGTACCCAGGAATCTGCATATGAATAGGGATAAAACCGCTGTTATTACAATGTCATAGTGATTAATGTAGTGTAGCGTCCCAACACCCCGAGGAGGGGGGGCTCTGGAATGGGGGTGCGAGGAGGCTCGCACCTGACAGACCTGAAATGTCATGTCACGAATGGAGAAGAGATGGAGGGATAAAAGGTCAAACTGTCTGATTGGATACATTTGGCTTGACCCCCGGCCAGATGGATAGATCTGGCAGAGTAATTAAACCGCAACAGACGAGGAATTATCCTTCAAAAATCCAGGATTCCACTGCGCTTATGCTGGCAGCCCTTCCTGGCAGTCCTTTTTGGAGATTCTCATTTCCCTCCTTTCTCTGCCGTCTCCTGTTCGCCACCTGACTCTCAGTCCCTCTCCTTCCCACCTCCCCCAACTCCATCGCCGTCTCCCCTCATTGCAGGGCAGGAAAAAAGGTTACAGTTAATAATGGCCCTGATGACAAGTATAGCCGTGATCTCCTAACGCCTGGGCTGATTGAGTGAGTGAGACAACGAGAGAGGGAAGCCACAGTGATGGAGAAAAAACGGTTACAAAATCACCGGGTGGGTGGATGGACTGTGTGGTAAATTTCTGTGTTTTGCTTGAGGATAGATAAGCATTAATTTAAGATGCTGAACTTGTCAATATTCCTTGTGGACGGTGCCTCGGCAGCCCTAGTTGTTGGAGATGAGCAAAAGTTGTGTATTGCCTCTGTTTGTCACGCAGAGAGCTCCCCTGATGTCCCTGACACCATGTGTCACACACACACTTACTGTACACACTCCATTATGCATACACACAACCGGTGCTGGAGGAAAAACACAAAGTAGTTTGTGTTCAATTAAAGAGCTTAGCCTCTAAATTTGATCCCCGGCTGCTTTAGAAAGATCTCATTATGCCTGACTGCTGACTCTTGTTTATTTTTATTTTGTCTCCATGCACATAAAGAGTAAACCCAGCACATTCATTGTTGCTGTTATGTCATCAAATCGACCGTTCACCAAATTACTCCCAGCCAAACTTGACTTTTTTTTCTCTTGTTTTTTGTTTAAAACCCAAATCCATTTATGAAGGATCATCCCTAAATTATTTTCTCTTATAATGGGAAATAGCAAACAATAAAATGTGAATGGGGAGGCACGGTGGCATAGTGCTTCCGCCTTCAAATAAGAAGGTGAAGGTCATTGGTGCGGTTCAAACAGGTGGCCTCTCTGTGTGTACTCTTTGTGTCTGCATTGGTTTTCCAGTTTTCAGTTCTCCAGTTTCTTCTCACAGTCCAAAAACATAAAGGTGATTCATTCGAGAACATTTAATGGCATGTAAGAGAGAGTGCATTGTTGTATGTCTCCATTGGATTGGCTTTAGCACCCTTTGAGCCTGAGAAGAGTAAAAGCTCTGTCAATAATGCATGTATGAATAAATGTAACACTCATTTTACTCTTTTTCAATCAGCAACCAATTCACTACCAAACACTTTTCTTACAGTCAGGCCGTAAATTAACTTGAAGTGAGACTTAAATTGCTTATTTAAGACTATTTAGATTCCTCTCAATTGTGAAATCACAGTTGAGGGGGACATCGACTCACTTCCCGATTGCATCTCAACATAATCAGAATCTGAAAAAAAATATTTTCAAGATCTGTAGATCTGTTGGGGTTTCCTCAGTAAAGACCTGATCAAAGAGTCTTTTCCAGATTTGCATACTCGTGGCTGCCTGTCAGGGTATTAATACAATCAGTATATCAAAAAAAACATAGAGTTCAGTCTCCTCGGACCTAAAAAGAGCTATATGGTTTGTAGTTAGCATAGTGAGTGATGATAGTTTCTTGTGAATTTCACATTTATTAACCACCTCCACAACTTGGGGATTGTGGATTTTTCCTGTAAAGCACTATGAGGGGTTGCTATATGTTTTGTTTGTTACTGTGAAAGTAGATCATATTTTAATATTCATACCTTTGGTGAACTTCTCCTATAACTTCCTAACAGTGGAAACCTCCGTTGCTTTGTTATAAATGTTTACCCTTATGGATGATTTCAATATTCATATAATTTGTTTTTTTTTAGTGTTATGTGTGTGTGCACTTGTGCGGGGGGGAGTTAATGTTAATTTAAAAGCGGCTTTGCTTCAGAGCTCTTCAGATCTTCCATTGTACGAAAATGGAAACGCTGTCAAAGGCCAGAACTCCAGCTTGGAAATGCAAATCTGTTTATTTTACAAAGTGTCTTTTAACTTCGCACACCCAGAGATGAGGCTTCACAGTCAAATGTACAGCTCGCACTTGTTACAAACAGACCTCACTTAAACACGGAGTCAGGTGCTTCTCTTTGACAGTCGGAATTAGCTGCAGTTACATAAAGGGATCTGAGATGGAGATAAGAAGTATCAATTGTTGACCCAGTGATATTGGCTAAGTTTCTTATCTGGACTTTATGCAATTTAAGTTTTGGAAGTGAAGGTTTGCTCATGCAGTGCTTGACTGGATATGCACCAAGCTCACGTACCTAAACACATACTCACACAATTGGCTCTCTTATTTTTGCCGGATCTCAGGGGGCTTGGCTTGATCCACTGCAGCAGTCCTGCCAGGTTCCCACCATTATTTCTTTCACAGATATTAAAGCCATGATTGCATCACATCAGCAGAGCCATGTAGCTGTTTGCGCCGTTGTTGTTATTAGAAATACAGCATTTGTCCCTTTCACCCCAACTGCTCGAGACAGAAGGCTGCTTACACTGGGCTCAGATCTGTCGCAGGTTTCTATGCTGGTAAAGGGCAGTTTTTCCTTGCTGCTGTTGCCAAGTGCTTGCTCATGAGGGAATGTTGGGTTTCTATAAATAATTTAAAGAGTGCGATTCCACACCTCCTTTGCAACTGTGTTGGGATTTGGCGCCATATAAATACAATCTTACTTGACTTGACACACAGTGGGAAGCGTAACCCAGGATGAAGCAAACCTTATGAACACATGAACTAATGCTGACAGAGGAGAGGGCTGATGAAGCAGCAGAGCTCTGTGTTGTTGTTTTATAACCTGAACGATCATCCGTCCATCTATCCATCCATCCTCTGCCGCTTATCCAGACCTCAGGGTCACGGGGGATGCTGGAGCCTATCCTAGCTGTCATTGGCCTAGAGGCGGGGTGCACCCTGGACTGGTCGCCAGTCAATCGTAGGGCAACATATACAGACAAAAAACATTCACTCATTCGAGGCAATTTTTCCAAATTTTTTATCAAATTAACCTGCTGCATGTTTTTTGACTGTGGAAGTCAAACCGGAGAACCCGGAGGAAACCCACGCAGACATGGCGAGAACATGCAAACTCCACATAAAATTGAACCAGGGTTCTTCGTGCTGTGAGGCTGAAGCACTAACCACTGCGCCGACGTGCCGTCCTGAATGATCATGTATTAGCAATTATGGTGGGAGAAAAATGAGCATTTGAACATCTTCACGGCAACTGTTACTATGGGAGGGCGGGCTTAATCATTTGCTTATTAAACTAGAATAAGTCTTAATGAGAACATCACAGATGTTAAAGGTAATAATACTTACCAAAATGTGTGAGGATTTTTGGTATTTGTGTCTCTCCTGTAGTCAGTTAATTCTTGTTTGTCATTTGGAGGATTGTAATACTAATCTCTTCACAATAATTCAAATTAGTCAATTGTTTCTGTTTACTTGTTATCCAGCTAATGTGACAGATAACTCTGTTACTCTTGCATCCGTGCTTGGTTGTTTGTATTGTGTCCGCAAAGTGCTGGGTGATATGTAAAATGTTTTCCTGGGGACGTGAGAAGCTACACACCCCCATTGCTCCACTAATTTATTCACTTTTTTGTAAGTTTCATTTTTATTTCTGTTTAACGTTGATAAGTTTGTCTCTCAACACAAAGGGTGTTGTTTTCCTCCCTGTTTTGCACAACCCCCCTCTTATTTTGTGTGATTTGTTTAACAAAATTCCTTTTTTGGCCAGTTACTTGCCAAGCCTCCCCGTTCTCCATTCTTAGACCTGTTGAATTTTAGTTCTCCTGGTGGAAACAGCCGTCGTCAGCTTGTTTGGTCTTTGTTTAATGAAAGAGGTCATTTTAATGTCCTTTTTTCTTGTTAGTCTTTTGTTTTAAAACAAAGTTCTCAGTTCTTCAGTCCCTTTTCGGCCCGTTCGTCTGGGCTTTTAACAGCCCCCAGTAACATACGTGCGCACACACACACACACACACACACACACACACACACACACACACACACACACACACACACACACACACACACACACACACACACACACAAACACACACAAGCACTACCTCTCGCACAAAACACAACTCGACCGAGCGCGATATAAAACAAGCCCTCCCC
>CAAKHD010004345.1:26125-45593 GCA_901007705.1 Fistularia tabacaria
GGTGTGTGGGGGTGGAGGGAAAGAAGGAAAGAAAGAGGAAAAAAGAGAAAGAGAGAAGGAGAGAGAGAGAGAGAGAGAGAGAGAGAGAGAGAGAGAGAAAGAGAGAGCGAGAGGAAGAGAGAGGGAAACAGAGAGAGTGAGGGGGAGGGTTGGGCAAGGAGGCCAGTGTTGTAATTTGTTTTGAAAGCAAATTGAGGACCAGTGAGCACTAGCTATCACCAACACAGACACACACACACACACACACACGCACACGCACACACACACACACACACAAACACACACACACACATACACAGACACACACACACATGCATGCACACGCGCACAAGGTAAAATATTGATTTTCCAGCCGGCTTGTGAGGTAAATGGTTGCTAATGGCGGGAGTAAAGTGTTGTGAAGTGGTGCAGGTTGAGAAGTTAGGCGACTGGGATGGAGGCAGCCTTGATAGGATGAGATGGCCGGGGGGGTCACGAAACACTCAAGTTTCTTTAAATGGTTAAGCGGGATGCGAGAAATCATTAAAATTGAAACAAAGCCTTTCCAACGCTATTTTATATCAAATCCATGGTGGTTTTATACATGGCGCAGGGGAATTCAGAAAACACAAGGCAGTTGATTGGATGAACCATTTTTCTATTGCATTCTAGTCTAAAAAGAGTTCCTATCCTGAAAAGCTCTCTTTGCTGATGAAGAATCCCTTTCTGTAGTTCTGCTGCAGCTGATGCCACGGTGATGGCTTGAGAAGGCCACTACTATTGTTGCTTGTCAAAAAAAACGACCAGCCACTTCACCAAGATAACGTGTGCCTTCTTTTAAAAGAAAAGACAACCGTGTCTTCATTGATGACTGAAACACGTGAAACGTTTGAGTTGTGTTAGCAACTCCAATAATTAGCTGAGAATGAAATGATGACACTTGGGTATGGCTCGCTTCAGTCACATATTCTGGTGGAAATGAAAGAGGAGAGCCAAGCGTATGTGTATTAAGGCTTTAAAATCTGGAGTTTGAACATGAGGTGAGTGGATAGATAGAAAAGACATGTCAAATCTGAAATTCAGATGGAGGCGTCTGTGCTGGGATAATGAAACTTTCTTAGCTGCTGCAAATACCTGATTTTTGGTGTTTAAGAATAATTAACGTCTCTTGGTGTCCTCGCTCCTTGACGAGCCGATGTGGTTGTCGTCGTTTTCTTTTTAAGGTTTTGATGACAAGTGTTGAATGAAAATATGGAATATAATCCAGGAACTCCTGTTTCAGTAATATACTCTCAGATCCGAAGGCGAGCGGGATGATGGTAGGCAGGTATACAGTGACGGTTTCCTCACAGCCCCATCCCGATCACTGTCAAGTTAACAATACAGAGACCGAGTTTGGGTAAAATTGCTTTGCCAGACAACATGCACAACAGGTTGAACATGATTGTCAGACTAAAGTGCATCTTTTTGTGTATGTGTGTGTGTATGGCCAATTCACTGGCACTCTGCCGAAGGAACACAGTGAGCTCATTCAGATATGGGGGGGCTGAATTTGTTTGGTGAAAGGCTAATGTTGATCTGCCTAAGAGTTGGTCCCCGCTTTGAGAAAGCAAGCGGCATCACTTTTCACAAAATTGTTGATAAAGGAGAAGGAGCGCTGCAGAAAACTGAATCAAGTTTTATAAAATACACACTTTCGTGTTTACAATGCCCTTTAGCAGATGATGCCAAGCAAATTCAAAGCAAAAAGCCAAGACATTATCTTGTCAACTAATTATAGCATGCTAAAGGGTGACTGAGAAAAAATGGGAGAATGGCGCCGACCAGCAGCGTGTAGAGAAAGTGTTGGGAGTCCAAGTCAAGTCAAGTCAGATTTATTTATATGGCACCAAATCACAACAGAGTTGTCTGATGACACTTTCCAGGTAGAACAAGTCTGGACCACACTTTAAGATGATTTACAGAAACCTAACATTCCCCCATGAGCAAGCACTTGGTGATGGCAGCAAGGAAAACTTGCCCTTGACTTGGCAGAAACCTTGTGACAGATCCCATCTTAATGCTGGGGGCCTTGAACTGTTGGGGCAGAAAGAGAGAGTGAGAGAGAAGGACAGGGATAGAAAGCAACATTGTGAAAGAGACTGGGCTGGTTTGAGGGTTTGGAGGGACAGGCACAAATGATCTCATACCAATAACAAAAGCAGTGCTAGCAGCTACACAGTTCTGGTGATGTGATACAATAATGGCTTCAATATTCATGAAAGAAATAATAGGTGCCTGGCAGAACTGCTACGGTTGATCAAGCCACGCCCCCTGGGAACCTACGAAATGAGAGAGCCATCGTGCATTGATGAAGGGACATGAGTGCAGACAGGAAAGGAAGAGAGATAGGAAGAAGAACCAACATTACAATAAAGAAGTCTGATGTCAGGTTAGAAAATGGGCTCCAGTATCCTGAATTTGAGGACTGCTGAATGGAAAGGCGACGATGATCACGGGAGTTGGGTGTATTTTCTCAGAGATTGGGGACTGCTAATTGGATGGAGTTTTTGATAACTTGTCCCTTCACTATTAAACGCCAGAAATGGGAAGTCTGGCAAACGACTTTGGGCCTGGCTGTGGTAAAAGTGCCAGGTGCTCTTTGCTGGCAGCAAACTGGTAAGCAGGAGGGGAGGGAAGAGCGCACAGGTGTCACTTTGTGTCGAGGAGAGTTGGGAATACTGGGCTCGGATGAAAAACTAAAAAAACTTTTTTCAAACTTCTTCAAAATCCCGTTTTGCAGTGTCAGAACTCTTTGGAGTTCATGTAACCTTTTCGGGAACTAGGCCGCAATAGGACAGCGTAGGAAACAGGGAACTCGGACCTCAGATCCTTAAACTATTTTAGTTCTGACTCTGAATAAGGCCTTTACGGTCCCATGGAACGCAGGTGCTTTGTGATTGGTGCAACACATATGCCACAGCCATTAATAGACATTTCTTGCGGTGTGCCATTTGAAAAATTTATCATGGTCAGCTGTTTTCTTGCAAATTGTGACAAAATGAACAGAACCAGTGAAAAATGAGCTGACGAAGAGGTCCAAACTCTCCTTGTCTGCTACACCACAGAGGGGTTTCCAGGGCTTGTGTTAGAAAAAATAATTCATTCATTCATTCATTATCTATATTGCTTATCCCGCTCGCAGTGTTGTGGGTGTGCTGAAGCGTATCCTCGCTGTCATTGGGCGAGAAGCAGGGTTCACCCTGTACCGGTTGTCAGTCAAGTGAATAGCTACATACAGAGACTAACAAACATTCACACACTCATTTACATGCTATATAGAGACATATTACCAGTCATTCTCTCATCCACATATCTTATTCAAGATTCAAGGTGTTTATTGTCATTCCAAACCTAGCATTCTTCTTCCAATATATTCACTATCTCTCCTCTGTTCATAATTGAACCATGACAGTTGAGCTTCTCTGACTGTGTCCAAAACATCCAACATGTGCTTTCCCTTTGTTAGACCCATTCCTGATCCTATCTATCCTCATCACTCCAAAAGAAGACCTCAACATTTTCATCTCTGCTCCCTCCAGCACTGCTTACTGTCTTCTCGTCAATACCACTGTCTCCAGGGATACCGCATCGCTTAGCTCACAACTGACTTGTACACCGTTCCTTTCATATTGGCCGCTATTCTTCTATCACATCGTACCTTTAGTACTTTTCTCAACCCGTTCCTATCAGCTTGAACCTGTTTCCTCACCTCTTTTCCACACACTCCATTGCTCAATTACTTAAAATCCTCCACCTTCTTTATCTCCTCTCCCCATAGCCTCATCGTCCACATGAGTCCCTCTCATTCACATACATTTATTTTGTCTTGCTGCGACTGTCTCATTAACTTTATCCCTCTGTAGTTACTGCAATTCTAAACATCTTGCTTATTCTTAAAAATGGGCACCATCACACTTCTTCTCCATTCCTCAGGTGTCCTCTCACTTTCTAAGATTCTGTTGAATAATCTAACCAGAAACTCTAGCTGCATCTCTTTGACACTTACATACCTCCACAGGCACATCATCAGGATCAACTGTCTTTCCACTCTTTATTCTCTTCAATGGCCTCCTCGCTTATGAATCTGCTGCTTTGTGCGCAACAACAGACTTCTTCTACCATTCCTTCGCTTTCATTTTCTTCATTCATCAGCTCCTCAACTCACTCTCTCCATCTTCCCATCACTCTTCTAGCATCTATCTATACATGTCCCTCCCTATCCTTGCTCACCTGAACCTGCTGTACATCCTTTCACTCTCTGTTTGCCAACCTGTATAAATGATTCCCTTACTGTCCAACCCAGCACACACCCTTTGTTTGGCCTTTTCTACCGCTACCTTTACCTTGCACTGCATCTCCTTGTACTCATGTCATTTCTCTTCAGTCCCCTTTGTGTCCCACATCTTCTTTGCTAACTGCTTTCTCTGTATATACTCTTGCAATCCCTCATTCCACTGGTTAGTCTCCGGTTCTACTTTCCCTCCAGAAAACCAACCAAGTACTCTCCCACCTGTCTCCCTGATCACATTTGCTGTAGTTGTCCAGTCATCTGGAAGATCTCCCTCACCACCCAGAGCCTTTCTCAACTCCTCCCTGAAAATCAAAAAAGACTCCTCCCTTTTCAGCTTCCACCGCTTTGCCATCTGCTCTACCTTTTTCCTCTTTATCTTTCCTGTCACCAGAGTCAACCTACAAACCATCAACCTATGTTGTCTGGCTACACTGTCACTTATCACTACTTTGCAGTCACTTATCTCTTTCAGATTACCTTGTCTACACAAGATGTAGTCTACCTGCGTGCTCCTACCTTCACTCTTACCCTTTGTTCCCGCCTTTTCTCGAAAAAAATATTTCCAGCATTCCACCAAGTCTAGCACCATCTGTCCCTCTGTGTTCTTATGCCAGATACAAAATCTGCCCATCACTTCTTCATCAACTCTATTGTCTGCACCAACATGTTGATTGAAGTCTGGACCAATTACCACTCTCCCACCTCTGGGGATAGTCAACATCTCTTAATCTAACTCACTCCAGAAATTCTCCTTCTCCTCTATCTCACATCCCACCTGCACGGCATGCCACTAACAATATTGACCATCAGACCTTGAAATTTCCAGTTTCAGGCTCATAAGTCTATCTGACACTCTTACCACTTGCCAGAATATTCCTAACAAACTCCTCCTTCAAGATAACTCCTACTCAATTTCTCATCCTGTCAATACCATGATACTACAACTTAAAACTTGCCCCTAATCTTGTAGCTTTGCGACCTTTCCGCCTGGTCTTCTGGACATATAGTATATCAACCCCTCTTCTCTGCATCACATCAACTAACTTGCTAGCTTTTCCTGTCATCGTCCCAATATTCAAGGTCCCTGCTCTCAGTCCCAGACTCTTGCTTTTCCTCTTCTTTCTCTGCTTCCGAATACGCCTTCCTTCTCTCCTTCAACCCACAGTAGCCCAATTTCTATTTCTCTGGCAATACAGAACATGAAGACCGTAGAAACTTTAATTCTCCATGTTGCATGTATCTTCTGTGTTGTCTGTGTCTTCATCGCGATGGTTTGTTTTTGAGTGGGGTGCCGCAGGTACATGTTGCAGGTGCTTGCATCAAGCTGCTCCCTACTGTGGTCCCTGACTGCCTTTGAGAATGGAAATATTAAAAGTAGGAGGAGGATAGTTCCTAGAATGAAATTTGAGCTGAACATTTCTATCGGACCCTCGTCAAGCCGCCAAGTCTGGATAGCTGCGACATCTCAGCATGACTCATTTACTCATCATTTCATCTTCAAAAATCTTAATCAGATTTTGCGGCCTTGCCGCGTTCAGCATAATAAAGAACATCAAATCCTTGCACCTTTGAACCATCATAACAATTGCTCATTTGTTGCTGTGGCTGCTGACATTAGCAATGCTAATTTGGCGCTATCTTTGCCCTCGCGGATGAGCCGGACCTCCGATTGGGAATCGCTGCGTCAACATTTCCTCACGTATCAAGTCACTTCCCCTGCAGTCCAATTGAGTCGGGAGTATTTGAAAATGCTTTGGACAGACACAAAGTCTTAATTTTGCCAAACAAAATAGATCTTATCAATATGCAGTTTGAAAGGAAAATTTGGACAATGCAATCCAGCTTTCATTAAGTCCTGCATCTTCTGGATGTTGTACTCGAAAAATCCGAAACAATCAAATCACATAGGCAAGATCTCAAAGTGGGAAGACTTAGTGAGCATTCATGTGTACCGTTGTAAGCCTGTGCAGAGGGGTCAGTTGAGAAGACCAGCATCAGTTAAACGTTGTCAAAACACTATAACCACATGATGTGAATAAAATCCTGGAGATCTTTGGTGTTTCTGTCTATCTATGCCATCAAACCCTGACTGTTTTTGTTTTTTTTATTTCCAAGATAAAACAGGTGGTTTAGGATGCTTTTCCCCTCCGATGCATTTGTGGCATCTCCCCCTGCACCCCTTTGGTTTCCCCCTCTGTCCTTTCCTCTTTCCCACCTCCCTCTTCCTCCGCCCCGCCATTGCACACAACAGCTGCCAGTGTCCTTTGGAGGAAAAATGATGCGTGTCCAAAACAACTGATCTCTCTCACTCTCTACTTTTCACCCACCCTTGCTCGCTCAGCCTCCTTCTGTGCAGTCACTCACCTACCCTCTTCTATCGACCAGTTTTTTCCTTCCTCCCCTTAGCTCCTGCTTGATCTTCCTCCCCCATGCAGTTGAAGCGTGTACCACATTATATTCAGGCAGGCACAGAATAGCGGCGATGGGATATTTCCTGTCTGCCAGGCGTGCACATGTGAAGGTCCCCTGGTTGCCTTCATCATCTTGCCTGACAGATACACTGATAGAGCCCCGGTGCACAAACTCTGTTGAAAACACACACATAGAGACACATACTAACACGCTCCTACACACGCACACACAGCTTGAAAAACACGACCAGTGTGTTCACATGATGAGTGGATTCTTCGATTGAATGACCAGGTCAGAGAGATGAGCCTTTTTCCTGTTTTTTCATTTTCAGACAAAAAGTCCCACCACAAACATTGTTGTTGCTTTATCAAACATATAAGCACACATAAACTCACACACCCACACATACATACACACTTATTTGAATCGCAAAGGGTGTGCAACAAAATGCCATTTTGGTGAGACACAAAGGAGAGAGGATGCACTTGAATATAACCGACAATGTCAAAGGTAGCTGCAGTTCTGAACTTACAAAGAGGTGAAAGGTACAATCAACATTGTGATGGATAGATGTTTGAGTGTACGTGGGTGCTTGTGTACTTTTGTTGTATCCACCAAGGTGTTTAAAGGGTTTGTTAAGGGTCTTGTTTTATTTTGTCCTCTGCGGTGGTATGATAGAGGGGATTTCATTATGCAAATCTATGTCTCTGTGCTGATGAGCATGCCCTCAGGCTTCTGTCTCACACACAATGGCATACACAAACACACACACACGCACACACAGACACACTCACGCATATAAATGCCCTCATCCACACTGTCTATGCCTTCACTCACACACACATATTCTCACACACACATATTGAACACATGCGTGACTGTGCCACACAGACAGTCAAATCTGCTGCTGCAGGCATGACAGAGAAGTCTGTTTGTGTGTGTGTAATGTCGGAAGATGAGAGTCTAACAGTCTGTGGGGTGACAAAGTGTACCCCTGAAATCCCCTTGTACATGGCTGATCGGACTTAAACACTTCTATATAACTTCAGGATTCCAGCACCCACACAGTCTTTTGAAAATATACCTACATTAATACAAACGATAAAATCAAATATTTTATTCATATCAATAAAAGAAAACTGCAAAAAAATGAGAATATGAGTATGTGAAAGGTCAGAATACACACACACACACGCACGCACGCACACACAAACACACACAAACACAAACAAAAGGAGCCCCCCCCCCCCATGTGGATGTGACCCAATGACCCTGCTGTCATACATATTGCCCATCTGCCATAGAGAAACACAGAGGGAGGGGACCGGGGGGGTGGTGGTGTTTGTAGCGGGGGGAGGGCAGGGGATGGTGCGCCGAAGCAACTCAGGACAGAACAGAGCGCATAAAGAATGTGCCTTCACGGTAAATTTTGAGCGGAGTTTCGCACAGATGTGCTGTGTGCGGCACTCCAAGAAGTTTTTTAGTGGTTTTCGCCCCCCACTTTTCTGTTCTATTCTTGCCCTTCGACCCCCCTCCCTCTCCACCCCCACCACCATCCTCCTAGACGGGCACAAAACTTTTTCTATTTTTTCAGGAACAAAAAAGGTATTCTTGTTAGCCCGGGGCTCATCTATCCAGAACCTGCTTGTCTGCTTTCTCCTTTAAACTGTTGCCGTCTTAGACCTCCTTGGGTAAATAAAGCAAATACTCAGGGTAGCAGGCGGGCTACTGTCCTGAATGTAGAACAGATGAGGGACCGGGAGGGAACAAAGACATAGGGGGTTGGGGAGTGAATAAGGGATGAAGGGGCACACTGCTTTAAACCACGCGACTGCACTGACTCCTAAACTTCATCTTACGGGGTTACATCAACCTCACTCTGCTGCCTTCAAAAAAAGAAAAAAAAAGAAACTCTCAGGAATTAAACCGGCAGCATTTTTAATCCAGATTGTCGGGTTTGTTTTCAAGGTTAGGCGATGTCTCTATCTTAGATGAGGAAGGCGTTAAAAACAAGTCAGTTCATCAAATTTATTGTAGAAATAATGTTATTGCGCCAGACGGGAATCGTTTAACAAGCCCCATCTCGGTCAGATAAAAGGGTTCGATCGCAGGCCTGATATTTATTGCCCTCGAAAACACCCCGTTAATACATTTTATGCCTGTGTTAAATAAATTATGAGAAACTTTTGACTGTAAATGAGGCAAACAGACTTGGCAGGGCTTTGCTGTCCGACCTCCAAACAGAGATCAGAGATGCGTTTGTGGTCATGAGCTCGGGAGACATTTGATCGTATCTGCAGTTACATCCGACGGTTATAGCTTTTTTATTACATTTCATATATTGGCATCCACTGCCAATATGATGGTAGTTCCTCTCTGACCAAAGCAGCCTGAAAACAGCCTGTTAAACCCGCAATAAAGTTTTATTTTCTCTGCTGAATCTGTTTCATTATTTTGTTGTGGAGTTATATTTTCCAAATTAATTCCTCGTTAAGCGGCCGCCATAACCGCGCAAAATATAACACACTGATATTTTAAGGCTGAAACTCTCACACATATACAGGACTAGATATAGCAGCCACAGGGATGGCCAGAATTGAGCTACTTTTACTCAAGTATTATATTTCAAGTACTTGCACTTCACTTAATTACTCTACTTTGAGAAGCAGTTTCATTCCACTCTGTATTTCAGAGGGAAATATTATAAAATCTACTGAGCATTATTATGACAGTTGTAATTGCTTGATTATGACATTCATCCACTTGCTTTGCAGTCAAAACCACATATCCAAATAATGTGTTGATTCTGAATATTCCAATGTTTCTGATGAACTGAGGTTCGCAGTGAATTTTGAACTGAGAAAGTATTTCTTTTTTAACCGTTTCAAAACATACCCTGGAACAGATGGGAAATGCTTCAGCACAATGCTGGTACAGGCTCTCTCTCTCTCCCTCTCTCTTCATCACTTTCAAACCCCCCTCCACACACACAAAGTCTGCAATTCAGTTTGATAAACATTAGGTCTTAAAAGTGTGTGTGCGCACTTGACTGCCACAAACATTTAATTCGTCCATCCGATTTTGTTGAAATGAGTTGAGCCCCTCAGCCTGAAAGGCCTTAGCCTGAAAGCCTCGTGTATCTTACATGAGGCTTTCAGGCTGAGGCTACATGTCTTGGAATCCACCTCTAAATCTGTTATTTTTCTGTTTATTCTCACTCAGAGTTAGCTTTTGGCAAAATGTAGCTCATTTTAATCACCCCGTTCAGGCACAAAACCTTCTCTTCCCCGGGACCAAATGCAAAGTACTAAGCTTGATACTCCTTTATTAATGATGGGATCAGAACAATTGATCATGTACCTAACAATAAATCTTAGATGTTTTTCTAAAAAAGTCTGTCAAGGTCTTACACTTAAATGCCTGATAACTGTAAGCATCTTGCTGAAAGTCTAGATATAGATCCAGAACACAAAGGTAGAGTTCATGGAGGTGGATCAGCATGAACAAATAAACTAAAACTCAGGGAAGGGGCTCTCTTTAAGAGCCACTTGGTGTTCAGAGGACAGCAAATGGTGTATATGTTACGCCAGCCGTTCACCTGTAAAATATAATAAACATGTTATTACAACAGTATTACTATCAAATAATTATTGCATGGTTGTTGTTATGTTTGTTGTTTCTTTAATTCAGTATTTTTGGAATATAAGCCACTTTGTGGTACTTTGGCTCTGGACATGTTGATGGAGAATGATGGGCGGAGGAGGGGGACGGATGGGACAAGGAGGGTTAAATCGGGGAATAAAATGGCTCGGTCTCCTCCCCCGGAAGAGAGGAGGAGGAGGGTGGGGAGGAGGAGAGCCGGAGGCGGGGGTGTGTGAAAGATATCCAGAAGGGACCAACTGTAGTGTTAGACGGGGGCGCTGCCAGCGCACGTCCTGCCAAAACACACACACATACATGCGCGCACACGTACACACTGCCTCAAGGATGGCCTTAAGAGTCTGAACAATTCTGCCAACTGTACCCTCACCCACCTGCCCCATTGCACCCTCCCACTGTCCCCGAAGACCCAATCTGGAATGGGTCGACAGCGACGGCTCCGATGCCAAGCCTGCCCTGCTGCCGGCTCCACTGTTGTTTAATTCACTGGTTCTGGACACAAAAGAGCTACATGCTGAGAGGTTGGGATGTTGTCTGAGGCTTTGAATTGTCTGAGCAATATCTATATTCCTTTTTAAAATCAATCTGCGTTTTTCGCAAAACGCTGCCGGCAGCGAGTTAAGAAGTGATTGTTTTCCATGGGTGAGCATTATTTTTGGGTGAACCTGCGTGTACACACCCTCAATTTATTCGCTCCCAGAGGTGGAGTGGGGGTTCATCGCCGTGGCTGTGGATTTAAATTCCATTCGTGACCTTTGTTGCGTGTCATCCCCCTGTTATTCTCCTGTCTGTATCCAATGAATGCTCAGAATGCCTAAAAAAAAAAATATTGTTAGAAATCCCATAATGCATCTTAAATCTACCTTGCAGCCCAACCCCTGCTCTCTAAACGACAGTAACCCTTAACCCCGTTAATTCTCTAATCATGTTCATGCAAATTATATTTGTGCGTAATATCTTTACATAATGACAGCTACTATCACATATGGGACAAACATGGTGCACACATACACAAAAACAAAAGCACACATAAATACGCTAGTGTCCCTATCATAGAGAAGCATATTTGCAGATGTGTTCTATTTATTTTTTTACTTTTCAAACAAGTTAGCTTCTCTAAATCTGATTGTGTAATGACTGTAACCTGGGGCGCCATGTAGACACATAATTCAAGATGGATGAACATATAAATCATACTGCAAACGATTTGAACAAACTATCCCAAATCACGACTAACTCGCTGTAACATTTTCAGAGGGGTAGTTTTGAAGGTGCCGTGAGGTGTGTTGCAGAGATAAAATCCAGGTAATAGTAAATAAAAGATACCGTATCTTGCGGAGATGACGGAAAGCAGGGACAACGGTTGAATTATTTGGAAAAGGGATTGAGATTATGATTGTCTGGAGATTATTCTCAAATGACAGCAAAAGTAGACGAAGAATTAATTAGTCCATTAATCTTTAATCAGTAAATCTAGAATACCTGATTTGAGGCTTCATTCACAGTGCATATCTTTTGTTTTCCAGACATGAGTCAGAAGAAAACAAACAAAGAAATGACATGTATAAATGATCAAGCATCTGATCCTTTAACTGTCTAATTTATATCATAGATTAAACTGATAAATATATTGATTAGGGAAATTATATAAATTGGGGATTGTAATTGACTTTGCTATCAAAGAGTAAATCTGCCTGTTAGGGCTGTTGATTGATGTCTGAAGCCTGGCTTGGAGGCCTCATCAGTTACTATGCTTTCATTGTCTTTTTACTATTTTTTGGGTCTAGTATAAATGGGGCAAATAAAGTAGATCCTTTGATAACAATAATAATAATATTTAAGATAATTATATTCATGTTAAAAACAATTTTATTACTTCAACAACCATGACTACTACAACTACTGCTACTACTACTACTACTAATAATAATAATCAAGTCAAGCCATGTCAAGTCAAGTCAAGTCAAGTCAAGTCAAGTCAAGTCAAGTCAAGTCAAGTCAAGTCAGGTCAAGTCAAGTCAAGTCAAGTCAAGTCAAATTTAATTTATGTAGCATAAATAATACTAATAATAATACTAATCCACAAAAACAAAAAAAAAAGACATGGTGGTTCAACCTCACAGCACGAAGGGTCCTGGTTTGATTCTGGCATTGGGCCTTCCTTGGTGGTGTTTGCATGGTTGTCCCCCCAGCCCCAATCATAAACATGCAGTGGGCTGATTAGGTCAAATTAATAAATGAACAGTCATTTTTTTCACCATATAGTGGCAAAACCAAAGCCGGTCCTAAGCCCGGAACGTTTTTTAACCGGATCGGTCGACGCCGATCCGGTATGAGATCCGAGCCCGGGTTAACAATGACTGCCATTGATGCCAAAAACCTACAGGGTACCACTGGAAATTGGGCTTCTGTGGGTCGAAGAAGGAGAGGAGGAAGACGTTTTTGGAATCAGAGAGAGATGAGGAAAGGCAAGAGTCTGAGATTGAGAGTAGGGACTTATATTGGGACGATGACAGGAAAAGGTAGAGAGTTGGTTGACATGATGCAGAGAGGGAAGGTGGATATACTGTGTGTCCAGGAGACCAAGTGGAAAGGCAGTAAGGCTAGAAGCTTAGGAGCAGGTTTTAAATTGTACTATCATGATACTGACAGGAAGAGAAGTGGAGTAGGAGTTATCTTGAAAGAGGAGTTTGGTAGGAATGTTCTGGGGGTGAAAAGAAGGTTGGGTAGACTTATGAGTCTGAAACTGGAAATTTAAGGTGTGATGCTCAATGTTGTTAGTGGCTATGCCCCCCAGATAGGGTGTGAGTTAGAGGAGAAGGATAACTTCTGGGATGAGTTAGATGAAGTGATGCAGAATATCCCCAGATGAGAGAGTGGTAATTGGGGCAGACTCCAATGGACATATTGATGTAGGCAATAGAGGTGATGAAGAAGTGATGGGCAAGTTTGGTATACAGGATAGGAATGCAGAGAAGCTGATGGTGGTAGACTTTTGCAAAAAGAATGGAAATGGTTGTAGTGCATACTTTTTTCCAGAAAAGACAGGAACATAAGGTAACTCATAAGAGCAGAGGTAGGCGCACGCAGGTGACTACAGCTAATGTAATCAGGGAGACAGGTGGAAGAGTACTTTGTGTGTCGTCTGGAAGGAAAGTAGATACAGAGGCCTTGTGGTGGAATGAAGAAGTGTAGGAGTACATTCAGAGAAAGCAGTTAGCAAAGAAGGAGTGGGACACTGAGGGGACTGAAGAGAACAGACAGGAGTACAGAGAGACACAGCGAAAGGTAAAGATAGAGGTAGCAAAGGCAAAACAAAGTGCGTATGATGACTTTTATGCTCTGTTGGACAGTAAAGAAGGAGAGACTGATTTATACAGGGTGGCAAAACAGAGATAGAGATGGAAAAGATGTACAGCAGGTCCAGGTGATTAAGGATAGAGAGGGAAATGTATTGACAGATGCTAGAAGAGTGATGGGAAGATGGAAAGAGTTCTTTGAAGAGCTGATGAATGAGGAAAATGAAAGAGAGGGAAGGGTAGAAGTGGTGACTATTGTAGACCACAAAGTAGCAGACATTAGTAAAAGTGAAGTGAGGAAGGCATTGAAGAAGTTGAAGAATGGAAAGGCAGTTGGTCCTGGTGATATACCTATGGAGGTATGGATTATAGATTATTTATCAGGATCTTAGAGAGTGAGAAGATGCCTGGGGAATGGAGAAGTGTGATGGTGTCCATCTTTAAGAATAAGGGGGATGTGCAGAATTGCGGTAACTATAGAGGGATAAAGTTGATGAGCCATACAATGAAGTTATGGGAAAGATTAGTGGTTTCATGCCCAGAAAGAGTACTACAGATGCAGTTTTTGCTTTGAGAATGCCAATAGAGAAGTATGCATTGGGCTTTTGTAGACCTAGAAAAATCATACGACAGGGTGCCAAGAGAGGAACTCTGGTATGAGGAAGTCTGGAGTGGCAGAGAAGTATGTTCGACTGGTGCAGGATATGTATGCTAGCTGTGAGACAGTGGTGGGCTGTGCTGTGTGGGTGTAACAGAGAAGTTCAAGGTGGACGTGGGACTTCATCAGGGATCAGCTCTGAGCCCCTTCTTATTTGCAGTGGTGATGGACAGACTGACAGATGAGGTTAGACAGGAATCTCTATGGACCATGATGTTTGCAGATGACGTTGTGTTCTGTAGTGAGAGCAGGGAACAGGCTGAGGAAAATCTTGGGAGGTGGAGGTATGCTCTGAAAAGGAGGAGAATGAAGGTTAGTCGTAGCAAGACAGAATATATGGGTGTGAATAAGAGGAACCCGTGTGGAATGGTGAGGCTACAGGGAGTGGAGATCAAGAAGTTGGAGGATTTCAAGTATTTAGGGTCAACAGTCCAGAGCAACGGAGAGTGTGGTAAAGAGTTAAAGAAACGGGTTCAAGCAGGTTAGAATGGGTGGAGAAAACTTTCAGGGGTACAATGTGATAGAAGAATAGCGGCCAGAATGAAAGGAAGGGTATTACAAGACAGCGGTTAGACCAGCGATGCTGTGTGGTTTGGGGGCAGTGGCATTGAAGAAAAGACAGGAAGCAAAGCTGGAGGTAGCAGAGATGAAGATGTTGAGGTTCTCTCTGGGAATGACGAGGATGCATAGGATCAGGAATTAGTCCATCAGGGGGACGGCTCATGTTAGATGTTTTGGTGAGAAGGTCAGAGAAGCCAGACTGAGATGGTTCGGTCGTGTACAGATAGGGGATGGAGAATATATTGGTAGACGGATGCTGGAATTAGAGATGCCAGGCAGGGGGTCTAGAGGAAGACCGAAGAGAAGATTTATGGATGTCGTGGGAGAGGATATGAAGGTAGTTGGCGTGAGAGATGAGGATACAGAGAATAGAGTTAGATGGAGAAGGTTGATTTGCTGTGGCCACCCCTGAAGGGAAAAGCCGAAAGGAAAAGAAGAAGAAGATATTGTGGGAAAATAATTCAGTAATAATTAATTCTGTAAATGTGACTGAAACTTAGCGGCCCAATGAATAAATGTGATGCTTCACAAATACTGTGACTCTGCACCTACTCCATATCATCTCAGTGCTGGTAACTATTGCGACTTGGATTTATTAACTTTGCATATCTGTGTTGTTGTGATTTCTGGGAGTGACTGATTGTCAACATCGTAACAACTAAAATTCACCTTGAAAATCAGCGCATGTGAACTTTACAATGAAGCCAGTCGTCTAGTCACAGGGATTAGAACTGCCTGCATCATTACTTCTGCATGACTACGTTTCTTTCCAAAAGTGTGTGTGTGTGTGTGTGTGTGTGTGTGTGTGTATTTGTGTTTGTGTTTGTGTTCTTTAATTTAAACAACAACCACTCATCCTATTTTCTTTAAACTCGGCTCATGCTCCGCGGAGGGTCTAATGAAGTGCAGTGTCAAATTTAAAGTAATTTGAAGAGACATTTGGGAGGAATGGAAAAAAAAGATGCTTATAGGCTTGACTCTGAAAGAAGCCTCTGCGTTTGAGGTTAACATGCTAGTGTGGGGAGCTAAATACCCGCCACTTGTTTTATCTGTTAGCATTTCCTGCCCCAGGGTCACTAGACAGTCGGACCATGTCAGACTGAGAAAAACATTACTTCCTAAAAGCTCTAAATTCCATTATCTGGAAAAGGAATCACCACCCAAACACACTTCATGCAAACAAGATACACACACACACACACACACACACACACACACACACACACACATACACACAACCACTTGCACATGGAAATGCAGGTGCGCACACTTCCACTTTGATCACATATTCCTTGTAGTTATTGTAATGGGCCCATACCGCTATTTTTATATATAGCGAGTAAACACATACTGCTCCATCTCCTGCTGGCATCTATGTTATTTTTTGCTCTGTTTTATTATCTGCTCTACGTTTTTATTGTCAATTTTAGTGTCGTATTATTCTTTTTATGGTTACGGCGGATGAAGAGATGTCACCACAATTTCGTTGCATGCATGTATAATAACAGTAAAGTGCTCTCTCTATCCATCTTTTTATGATTATTATTCCATTTATTTTTTTGCAGACAGAGACTACTTTAGGGCCCGATGACAGTGGCAGATTGCAACGTCGTTTGAGCCTTTTCCCAGGAAAACAGCAGCAATCATCTAAAGTGCAGGAATATTTTTGACAGAGAGTCAACAATATGGTGCTGCATAAGTTCTTCTACTTGGAAATGGATTCCAAGTTGGAAGCAGGCATCAAAGTAGTGCCATAGAGACATTAGAATTTTGAAAATGGGACTTACGCTGAAGCTAAATAATAACCTCCATGACTGGACTCACAGTAAAGCCAAGAAAAGATTTCTTTCAAAAGATTTTGATATTAAGATGTAAGCTGTGGATATTAACAAGTTGCGCATGTTGGAAATATAAAGCTCAACACAACTCCTAACATCTGTCAACTTGACATCCTAATTTAACTTTTCCTAAAGAGTGTTTGGTCTTCTGACATTGCAACCTCAATTTAAAATAAGTATCTCAGTATTGTCAATACTCGGTACGTTGCCCATTCATCCCATTTTCAGTTTGTTGAGGAAATTGCATCAAAAAGGACGAAAGAATAGAACTTCTAAAATAAAAATAAAATGAATGGCTTTGTTCATTGATGAATGATGAAGAGGAACGAGGTCAAAACCACTCAGCAGCAGAAAATATGAAAAATGTCTTCTGATTAAACGTCAGACATGTCTGAAGCATTCAAGAGAATGTTAAATTTCTTGAATTTACACAACGGAGACACTTCTGAAGGGAAAAATAGTAACACAGAGCTAAAAATCACTGAAAGCTTTCAATATCGATGGAAAAGATGACATTTATAGCAAATCTCTTCCGAGGCAAACTGCTGCCGTTGGGTACGTGAACAAGCTGGGCCAGTCGGTGAAGATAAGGGGCCAGACAGGGATGAGGCTTGTCACCAGATTTGTTCTCCAAACACACCAAACGCATCCTACAGGAAATTTAGAGGACTCCCTGGAACAGCATCAAAGGCCAACAACCTCCAATATGCTGATGACACAATGGTCACTGCCAAACTGAGAGAGAACTGCAGGTACTATTCAACATCACTGATGAACAGAGTGAAAAGGCAGGACTGGGACTCAACATCAAGAAAACTGTAAGTACGGTCATCTCCAAGAAGCAAGATGCACTAACATGCAAACTCAAAAACTAACACCTTAAAAAAGTCAAGAGTTCAAATACTTTGATTCTAACACTTCCCATCAATAAGATGAAGATACGAATAGCTTAGGCAAAGCAATCTTTCATGGACCTGTCAGAAATCCTTCAAGACCAATAATCAAGTATTGAGTGTAAGATCAGTCCTGTCAAAAAATTCGGTAGTGCAACTTGGAACATCATCTAGACAGCTGTTCAAACCATCTCCTTAGTAAAAATGTAGTAATTCAGAAAGATGCAAAGAATATCTTACATTCAGGCAGATAAAGAGGGAAGCTCTTTGATTACCTGACTGACCGCAGGGAACACAAACCAGCATCCTACACATTGTGAGGTACAGTGACAGATATCAGGCCCTTTAGCCATGGCATCTGAAAGAAGAAGAATGTGAACCTTGTATCTTCATGGCATTAACTTTGTGCCGCTGACTCAAGAATTAGCGCCACCTTCTGCTTATCCTGGATTTGCTTTTTTTTAAAATTGGGATAAAATGGGGATGCACATGGTTGATCGAATCGGATGTTATGGGCATCTACATGGATGCTGAGCTCTAAAAAGCAACACAGTGATCGAACAAACCAAGGTTGAATAAAGGGTGTTTAATGAAAACTCTTCTCAGCTTCTGTGTGGGTTTTCTCAGGGTCCTCCAGTTTCTAGTGCTATCACTCTTGTGTTAGGCCTCCTGATCGTGATACTACTTAAACAACCCAAAGCTGCTCCCCAGTTGCCTCTATCTGGCTGCTGGCTACTCTGTAGAGGGCAGTTGGAATGCATTGGAGGAATTTGCTTACAATAAAGGTATTTTGTTTTTCTTTCTATTGTGCAGTCAGACTGATACCTGAAAAAACACATCGCAGCTGAGTGGGATGGACAAACTTTCACCATTCAAACTTTTTCATAAAGATAACATTTGGCGCTGTTATAAGAAGGTTTAGTGAAACCAAAGATCAAATTCGACCCGTTCACTCGAGGCTTAGGTCACAGTCATATACATTTCACAGTTTAAACAAGACTACAATTTATTTATAGCAATAACAGACAAGTAATCAAAAAATAATCACATAAACTTACATGCATGTTCGTATCTCACCTTTGATAATTTCATAATCCTTTAATACCTTCCCTACATTCAAGTACATTGGATGTTTCAAAACAATTCAGTGTGAAGTAAATAACTTTGACAATCTCTTCAAGGTTTTCATTAGAAAGGGAGAATGCAGAGTACTTATCTATGTGTGCGACTGCTCCGATTTATAAACACCTCAGATGCACATTCAGTGAAAAATATACAGCATGGGAGCATTGGGAATGAGCTTGCAGATGCTGCTCTAATGTAATCTTAAAATATATGCATTTTGATGTCTCAAGAGAAAGATAAACAAAACCCGAATCCCTTTACCCCCCCACCCAACCTCACTCCAGGAAGGCCATGCCACAATTTATTAAACAAACTCCATCCCCTTTCGCCTGTAAACGATTTCCTATTATAAACACATGTTGGAGATGAATCACTCTTTAGTTCAACTCTCAGAGAGGACATTTCAGACAAGTTACCCCTCCTGTTTTCCATTTGGCTGTTTAATTGTCTCTGTGCTGTCAACAGACTATCAAGGTAATTAGCCATGACTGCACGACAACACAATCAGACAGACAGGAATGAACTGCAGCCTCCTAATACGATACCCAGAGAGGGAACGGTTGGGAACGACTTAATGTGGGCACACGTATGTGAGCGCATACACACACACACACACACACACACACACACACACACACACACACACACACACACACACACACACACACACACACACACACACACACACACCCACACAGACACACACACAC
>CAAKHD010004345.1:64460-81382 GCA_901007705.1 Fistularia tabacaria
AATTGATCAGCTCTTCCCATCATGTTAGTTTTTTTTAGAGCATCTGTGTGTGTGTGTGTGTGTGTGTGTGTGTGTGTGTGTGTGTGTGTGTGTGTGTGTGTGTGTGTGTGTGTGTGTGTGTGTGTGTGTGTGTGTGTGTGCATGCTTGTTGGCAGGTTTTGGGCGAGTGGGTTTTCGTATGTTTGTCTGTTCCTCTGCTGGATATCGCAACAGTGTGACCCATTCCCTCAAGAGCCACATTCCAGACTTGTGACATGCAAGGAGCATCCTTTTTGTACTGCGCTGACAAACATGAAAATTAAAAATGAGATTTGTTTTTCCCGATTTCATCATGGTGCCTAAAAATGCTCAATCTGTCATTTTTTGATGGCTGAATCTAATGTTCCCTCTCTGTGGGTGTGTGAAATTCACACATGTACATAGCTCCTGCCCACTGAGAAGGGGGCCATCTGACCTTTTGCTTGTGGTGGATTTAATGAAGAGAGTGTCATTTTCCGTCTCTGTGACTACATGCACACATTTGATACCCTCCTGGGGTAATAATGAGCTCTGACAGTTGAACTGGCAGCCAAACCAGTCAGAGAGCTCGGTCTGCGGCGGATGGGTGAATCTGACATGCGTGTTACTGTGCTTTTCCACAAGACACCAGTGACATCCAGTGGTTATGTTATACAGATTGTCTCTAGATGACTCGGCCATTCAGTGAGAGCAGTGACAGATGCAATATGAAGTGTATTAAGTGAGAATCAGATGCAAAGTAGACAGTATGTCGGTTATCGGGCTTCTGTGTAAGTTGTAATTACAAAAAAACAAAGCCTGAGAGTGTAGAAAAACTAGAGAAACATATGCTATGTAGGCACAAACTATGTAATATTCATGAAGATGGAACAGTTGGGAATATTCTTAGAAAATTGTCCGCAACGCGAGAGAACTGAATTTGAGTAAACATTAAAAGCGAGATATGTGACGATCTTGATAAAAAAAAGATTGATGAACAATTACTTGAAATGAAATGCAAATATACCTGTTTCCAAAAAGCATCAAACAAAGACAGTCACCAGAGAAGGGGTTGCTAAGGATGATTCAAACCCATGCGCTGCAGTTAAAGTATGACGCAGGTGTGACCGCACAGCAGTCTCGCATGTTGCCCTCGGTGAGTCCGTTCCCCATCGTGACATTCCATGTATCGTACACTGTAAAACTGCAAATAGAAAACGTGCACCCATATGTCAATCATCTCCAAAATATCCTCTGAATGCACGTGGACCAACATTGGAAAAAAAACCTGTGTGATGATGCAAAGGCTTAACCACACATGTGAGTAAATGCATGGCATTCGGTTTTTAAATACACACACTCACCTGTTATACAGCTGTTTGCAGCAGGCGAGGAGTTGTGTGCTGACGGTGACGTTGGTTTTGTTGAACTCCATACTCAGGAATTGTGGACAGTTAGAATCTTGGATGTACAACATACCTATGGAGACATTCAGAGTTCCCAAATATGTCTCACACACACACATGTCTTTTGTCATGAGTTTGACATGCTCTTTGACACAGTCTCACAAATCTTTTAGTGAATAGTCATAAATTGATATTTCTGCAAATCATATTGATCTCACAAAAGCTTTTGCACAATGTTGATGTGCACCATCAAAACATGAAATAAAGATGCAGTCTCAGAGGGAGACATAATTCAAAGAACGTGCAATGTCTTGAATCACAGCCCTGTGTATGAAAGTAAATAAAATAACATGATGCAATTTGCTGGACGAAACAAACTGATGTCAAGGTTTCTGTTTTTTAATTTTCATTTGAAGTCATATTTTTGTTTTGCTATGTAAGCCCCGACAAGAGTGAAAATGCAGAATACTCCTAAATCATTCATTTCTGGCCTCTGCGTGCTGTGGTCAAGGAAGCTCCATGTCCTTCCGCGGACGGACACTCTTTCGACAATGTAATACAAAGGTCATATCACTCTGTAATTAAGTTATTTGTTTGATTATAGCTTGAAAAAATGATTTGGTTGCAAGCAGTAATAACTGAAGTGAACATAGAGCCACTTTAATCTGAATTTGACAGTTATGATGCAGCCAGAGTGACAAACTCTCAATCACAATGGAAGAATGAAATATAATGTTTGACAATATACAATTTAGACAAAAACCAATCATTTGATTATAGCCTCAGGCTAATTTGCAATCAGGCCTCGGTCATAAAGAAGAAACTGTCATTACCTGAAACACAAGCCGTCATGAAACAGGAAACACTGCCAGCAATCAGAGCTCTCAGACCACAGCTGGAGATGTCTGCTTGTCTTTCTGGAGCTATTGCAGCTACGGGGAGAATAGCCGTGTTATTTGGGCATAAAAAAAAGACTGGAGATGTAAATGTACGTGCATGTGAAGAGAAGCTATAGTCAGCATTTAGGTAAAAAAATAAAAGGAAATGGTTTCACAGCCCGTTCTATCTTTCGGATTTTTTCAGTTTGCGGTACTTTGGCAGTTCATGAAGCTGCAGCTGAAGAGATTTTACTTCAACATGTTACCAACAAGAACTTTGTTTTTTCATTTGATGTGTCAAGGGCTCTCAATGATTTGGATATTTTACTTTGTAAATAGCCTTTGCTGATTCACAAGGGCAACAGATCATTCGGTTTTGTACATTTTATTATCTTATTTTGCAGCTCCATCCACTGATGGCAGTGACAGATTCCTTTTGACCGTGTCATTTTTACCTTGTCTTTGTGATCCAACAAACTCATCCAATTTTATAAACGGCCTTGAAGAAAAAAGAGCTGCTGATGGTACAAGGCATGCCTTTGGAGGATATCTTGGGACAAATGACACAGACTGAACTCCTGATCCAGCCCACACACGGTAACTCGCTCACATGTGACAGATGGGCTGCTCAGCACTCACTCCCACTTCTGCCAGCCAATAAAGTCGAGGACTCCAGATTTTGTCTCTTTTTTTTTTTTTAAACTCTGCAATCCCATATGAGTGTGGAGGAAAGTCATTAGGTGTCTATTGTTCATTTAATTAATTTAATTATCAATCCCATTTGGCACACTTAAGTGCTGACTTAAAGTTGAAACCACGCGAGTCTAGAGGCATCAATTTAAAAGCATTACTTTGAATTAAGGCAACAGTTTGTGATGGGATGCATACAAATGGGCTTTTTCTAAACCGGATTCTTCCATCTATCCATCGTCTGCTGCTTATCCTGCACTCAGGCTCGCGGGGGACGCTGGAGCCTATCCCAGCTGTCGTCGAGCGAGAGGCGGGGTACACCTAGGACAGGTCGCCAGTCAATCGCAGGGCCACATAAACGGACAAACCACCATTTACTCACTCACTCATTCGGGGTGTGTTTTCCCATTTTTTTCCAATTAACCTGCTGCATGGTTTTTTTTTAGGCTGTGGGAGGAAACCGGAGAACATGCAAACCCCACACAGAAAGGTACCCTTGTCGGAACTGAACCGAGGTCCTTTGTGCTGTGAGGCCGAAGCGCTAACCACTGCATCAAGAAAAACACAAAACTTCCCATTCCGTAATTATGTCCGCAGTGTGTATGCACTTGACTCTCGGTTCATGCCCACCCCTCGGTCCGGGTAAAATCACAAAGTCGGACTCACACAGGGCTCCAACCGACATCCCCAGAGAGGCAAAGTTGGAAAATCCACACAGAGCGTAGGTTGCAATAGTTTCAGAGTGAACCTAGATGGGCAAGAGGAGATGGCTCTGCAGTCGTATATTGAAAGGTCTGTACGGACAGCTTGGTTTATACTTTACCATTCATTCATTCTTTCAATCATTCATTCATTCATTCATTCATTCATTCATTCATTCATTCATCGGGCTGGAGCCTATCCCAGGTGTCATTGGGCAAGAGGTGGGGTTCACATCAGGGGGCCACATATAGAGACATACAAGCATTCACTCTCTCATTCACGCGTCTGTGCAATTTAGACTGATTCAATTCAAATGCTTTTCTGAATGTAATGTGTTAAAGATTGATATTGGTTGATTCATTACACAGTCGAGGTTGAAATCTGGCTCGACAGACGAATCATGTTGTGATGAAAAATATGGTTTTGGACATAAATTGGAGAACTGTACGAAACAGACTATTGGCACAGAGAAATCATAACTTTGGCAAAACGTAGTTTAATTTAATTCTATTCCTGCCAGGCAGTCCTTGCGCTATAAACAGACCTGACTCATCTTTAACACTCAAGGATTAGTCACTTCTCTTAGTTATTTTTCATTAAAAAAAAAAAAAAAAAAAAACACTTTCAGACATAATGCTTAAAAGCTGCTTGTTTATCTATGGTGTATCAAAAGGACACAATTTATGGAAGAAAAAGCTGAGAAGGAAAATGTGGATAGAAACAGGAATTTGAATAAAATGGAGATGATCGAGACTTACAGAAATGTATTGCTTTATGTTGTCAACATATTCCGGCCCCCCTTCCTCTCGCCTCCTGATGAGGTCTGACAACTTCTGGTAGGCCACGAACTCATTGAGGAACGTCTTTGTGCCAATCAAGTCAGCGACAATAAAACTGTCTTCCCAAGAAACGCCCATCATGAACGAAAGTGGCATGAACATGTAGGAGCAGATGAGCTAAAAGAAAAACAAAGCCAAGAAGATGCACGGGTGCGTGTCCTGTTTGACTGCATTGATGCCCCACATCTCCCTTACCGAGAAGCTGAGCTCTGGACAGTCAAGCATCAAACCAAGCCACGAGAGGACGGAGTCGAAAAACGCCAGTATTGCGAGGAAGGCGATGATGTTCACCACAATGTTGGCAACCAGAGCCACGGAGGAGATCGCACCATGGGAGGCGGCTTCCAAAACATTTCTACTCTCCCTGAAAAGACGCACATATTGTATGTTTGATTGCAAAATATGACATTAAGATCTTCAGACCTGGACTGATGAGAGAGATGACGGTCACCTACGTTGACCCATCCTCCTATGTTCTATCCAGATCAGCTTGAACTTCATAATCTCTTTATATCACATTGTCGGAATCTTCTTGTCGTGGCAACTGGACTTGATGACGTTTCACCCCTCATCCGAGAGGCTTCTTCAGTTCTGATGACTTGTGGGGAGTTTCCGAAGATATGATTATGTCTTGATTAATTCATTAACATAATATTCGGTTATATTCGGAACTGAAGAAGTCTCTCGGAGGAGGGGTGTGACGTCATCGGGTGAAGAAATTCAGGTCCACTTGCCACGCCGAGAAGATTTCGACAAGTGTTCACCATGACCTGGATGCCTGAGAACCTCCACAGACATTTATATCACATTCTGGATATTTCAGAGCATTTCCAAACTCATGACCTTCTGTCATAATTCAGTCTTACTATTACCTTTCTAACGTGTGCCCGTTTCCAGCCTGACAAAGATCTGCTTTCAGATGCATTTGAAGTAGGCCTGGAATTTCAGTGGGACTTAACTTGATTTAGATTGAAATGCTCTGTTAAAACTGACTAAAATCTGGAGTGACCTCCAGAATTATTACATATGATGAATAGAGAGGGGAGCAATTCAAAATATTTAAATTTTTGTGTCTCACAAAATGAAAATGAATAAGTTGCAATGGGGTAAATGGGGTAAAAATGGGGTAAAACCAGTCTAAATATTACTCACAAGTGTGACGACTCAGATGAAGGCTTTGGTTACTTTTGATGGTATTTTATCCACTTGAACGTTCCCTAAAATGTGCAAATAATGCTATTGTTTGTTTTTTTTTTGTTTGTTTTTTAAACTTAATCCCTCGTGAGGAAATTCCCTCTCTACATTTAACCCATCTGTCAGCGCCGGGGGAGCAGTTAGGGGTTCAGTGTCTTGCTCAACAACACTTCCAACACAGTTCCAAGCACGATCACCCCAATCCTGCGCCCCTTTTGTTCACGTGGGTACAGTTTTTTTGCATGTTTGTTTATTCTTTCCTCTCTTACCCTTTCTCCATTTTGAAGTCATGACCCACTGCTATGACTGGGGTCTCAGTTTCAGGCCAGAAAGTCTTTGCGATGGCCAGTGAGGCTGGAGCAGACATCACTGATGCGGCTAGCAAGTGTGTAGGGTTGATCTGAAAGACGAAGGGTGATGAGATTCCGTTATCAGGGATCCACATCCTGACAGATCATTTAGTGTTAAATAAACACATTACACATCAAACACGACGACTGGCAAAGACTGGTGCATCCCAAGGACAAAACACCCAGGCATAAGATTGAAAATGTGGTGTATGCTGTCACCTGCACTAAGGATTGTGATAACATTTACATCGGGGAGACTAAACAACCCCTTCCTTTCAAGACGGCAATGTCCGTATTCTGGCCAAAGAAGACAGATGGTTCGAGAGAGGAGTCACAGAGGCCATCTTTGTCGAAACCGTGTCAGAACAGAGGAGGGGGGCCTCAGGCACGACCTTTCACGAACATACAGTGCCGTACCGGGATCAATACCAAGCCAATCTGCACCCTCCAAATGACCCAGAAAGATCCAGCACCAGAACCAGCCCCCGGTAACTTCCACATAAGCCTCAGTCCATGCGATCCAAATGGGTTTCACTCCTTTGTTTCACATTCTGAGAAGTTCGGCTTCACTTTTTCACATTCTAATCCAGGTATGTCCCCAAAAGTTGCTCCTTTGTTCCCACCTAACGACACCCCATTAGCATAACACCCCCCCTCGAACAGGTTTCTGCCAATCAAGTCTCCCATTTGCATAACAAGTCATCGCAACCCGGACCCACCCACAACCCTGGCAGATTTATTCGGAAACTCCCCACAGGCCAATAGAACTGAAGAAAATGAGGCGTGAAAAGTCTTCATGTGAAGAAATTCAAGTCTAGTTGCCAAGGCAGGAAGATTTTGACAAGAATTGAACACATTACGGCACAGACACACATGCATGCATGCACACACATTCTACTTCATTCCATATCATCCATTAGGATCCATCATTGTTACAAAATGTTTCCGGAACCTCACACAGACCCTTACCTAAAGCTAATTTCACATGTTCTTGGATTGTGCTGTGTAATTTTCGAAGCGGGTGAATTTTGGACAGAATACAAGAGGGCTGCCCTTTCTCGTGTGATGTTTGGCATTTTCTTAAAAGTCACTCTCACAATAAATAGAGACAGAGATAATCGCTGTGTCCTTTTCACCTCCCAAACCCTTCCCCTTGTCCACCTCACCCCGATGGAAATGAAGGCTCCCAAAACACTCCCGGAGATGCTGGCAAAACCTCCCGCCATTACAGCGTGGATCTCAGAGCAAGACAGATCACCGATGTACGGACGGATCAACAGGGGCGATTCAACCTGAAAGAGAGATGTTTGCAAGGCTTGACTGACAGATGCATTCTTCTTCTCCTTCAAAATGACTTTGCTTTTCAAACACTTAATAACTGACCCATCCTCATGTCCGTCATTACACTCGTCATTATTTACAGTACGTGTACCTGCCCTAGGAATATGTTTCCTGCGGCAGCCATTGATTCCAGTGAGGATGTTCCCATGGTAACGTGCATTGCGAATCCCAACTGGAGGAGACAGACAAAACCCCCCGGACAATGAATGGTACGAAATTATAAATAAAAATGAAATCAGGAATAATGACTTTTCGTCTGGTCGTGCTGATTCCAATTAAAAATTGGTCAGTCATATTCTGCGGTGTAGAAAACCCACGCTTAAATTTTGAATGTAATCTCATTTCACAGCCACTGTGCTTTCTTACCTTGCCTATGAACCATTGCATGAAGCCAATATGGTAGAGGATGGAAATGACTGAACTTAGAAAAACCAAAATAGGCATCACCTGGAGAAAGAACAAAAGCGTTGCCGTCATTGCCAGGCGTGTTGTGAGATGTTTCTCTTTCCTTGACAGTGTTGCGTTTTGAATGGTTTTATAGTCGTTTTATATAACATTTGATATTGTAAGTGTCATTGCGCCGTACCTTGAAAACAATGAAGTGGTCTGTGTAACTTTCACCGAAGACAAATTTGGACCCGGCATCAGCAAAAGAAAGAAAAATCTGCGTGGGGGAAATTTGAGAAAGGGAGCAATATATTTGCATATTGGATGGTTATTATATCATTATATTTATTACTTATTATCATATTATTATATTTCTTCTTCAAGTCAGATATTGGATTCATGTAAACTTTCAAGGAAAATGTACTCGGTAACTTTCAACCAGATCGACATGTTCTTTGCACAAACCATGAAACAAATATGCGGGTTTGTGTCTACATATGTACCTCTGCTTGTCTGCCCACAGATTCCAATGCGCTTAAGCCAAATGTTGTCCGGAGGAATATCAATCCAAAGGCAAACTGCAGCACAATACCCCAAAGCAACGTTTGCCAAGGCCACTGTAACACAGACGAGAGGATGTCATAACGTAATAAATAAAATTCTCCAGTGGCCGCTGTGAATCTCATACCCTGAATGGATGTTTGGAGAACAGCAGCATGAGGAGGACAAGAAGCAGCAAACCGCAGAGAGACACAAGCTGCCTTGTTCCCCGTCTGTCTGCGTCCAGCACAAGCCAGCACACAACGGCCACCAGCAGCAACGCATACATCAGCCTGGAAATGAGAGGAGGGGTGTTAGTCGAGTGCGGGGCGGCAAAGGGGGGGGGGTTGTGACTCCAAAATGATCTGACAAAAACAAATGACCAGTAATTGTGCAGGAGGAAAAAACGAGTTCTGTGACGGAGGGTGTGTGTGAAGTGTCTTCAGTTAACCTGCACCTCTTGGGACGGTGGGGAGGGGATGAGAGGGACCTTTGGGAGAACAAGCGAACGCCACGGGACCGTAACAATACCTATTTCGATTTGGTCGACTCGCAACACGGCCAGGAGTTTAAACTGTCCGCCAAACCTCAGCCAACTCTCATGTTCAAGGAATGAGGAAGAATACAAACTTTTGGCTTCACAGCTACTGGATTCTTTGAGATTCTCTCTCAGTTCACCGGCATAATCTTATGCACAGAGTCTTAAAAAGTACCTTTTTATTTGCTTGTGATTCAATCACGTTTATCAGTGTAGAAAAACTTGTTTTTCTTCCATTGATCCTGGTTAGCCCCAGAGCACAGACCCTCTGTGGGTTCACCAGCGTGTCACTATAATTCATTAAACTTCATCACCACAGCGAACCTCCGGGCTTGACATTACAGTTCAATCAATCAGTGCTGCGCACACCGTGTCGTGTGGAAGGACCGGCGATGCTAGGACTTCGGCTGAGGTTATTTGGCTCGACAAATATTTTTTTAAAAGTACAGGGTTTAAAGGATTCCCATGTGATTGACATAGCTCAAAACCATATATCAAGGCACAGGCAGTCAGCTTCTGGGCTACTGTTAATGAGAGCCACACTTCTCAGTCAGCCAAACGTAATTGGCTGAGAGGAACACACATAGCAACCACCTACCTGCTTTTCTAATGATAACAATTTAGACAACAGAGAGTATGAGGGGAGAGGGAGAAAGTGACAAGACACAAAGTTGGCTAGAAAGTACTGCAAAGTAGATTTAAGAACATGAAGTGCAAGTTGTTTAACAAGCTATGAACGGTGTTAAACAGAGGCCTATGGTTTGTGTGACATTATTCGTCACGGAGGAGTCTTCAAACTCGTTAAAAAGTACCTCAGAATATTTCCTGACTGCCTGTACTTCACTGCTCACCTTTCAATTTACACGCTCTCTGCTTCTACTTTCAAGTAGCACATGTTGAACAGCAAAGTTCACATTTCCACTGCATTTTTCATTCCACGCCCTTTATTGTGGTGTTATGGATTCTTTTGTATTACAAATGAAGCTTCCTCTGTTTCCTGCGTGTTTCAAACACCTTTTGAAGCGTCCTGGTTTCAATGCGGACAGCGGTACAGTTTGCAGTGATGCAAAGTGACCGTGACAAAGTGCTCATATTGCCAAGATAGTAAAGGCAAACTTTGCTGTTTCCCAGTGACAGCTTAAGGTTGGGTACAAAAAGCAGTCTGTACAACATGAAGACAGAGTAGGATTAAAAACAAACATACAAAAAACAACAACTCACCAACCAACCAAACAAACAAAATGCATTTCAGTCCATTTCTGTACAGCACACTTACCACTTTTATTGGATTTTCTTTTCAACCTACTTACTCTGCGTGCTAGAAAAACACGCCGGCCATAATTAAAATCATTTCTGGTAATTTAGATATGAAAGACTAACATTTGTGCAAGACATTGTTGGGACTGTGTGCATGATAATAACAGGCATCATCTGCCGGCAGTGTGAAAAGAGGCCCGACTCTCAGGAACAATCAGGCAGAGGAGCCTTGGAATTGCTTTACTGTAAATACCTGAAATCAAATTAAGCCGTTCGCCACATTCTCCTTAAGTTGATTAAAACACCTTCAAGAAAATGAAATGGGATTTCAAAGGACAAATTACTTCACGAGTGTCGTGATATCAGCTGCTCTGAGAGCAGTCAGTGTCTTTTGTCTCACCATCTGATCCAAAACCAGTTCCTGCTCAGAAGGTCTCTGATAGGACGAAGTTCCTCCCACACCCTGTCACCATGGTGCTCCATCATCCAATCCCACACCAGGAAGAACACGGTTACCAGGGAGATGACCAGCAGCCCGACAGCGCGGTGGAAGTTCAAAACACAAGCCGCAATCACCACGGCAACGAAGACTGAAACAGATTTACATTAATATGAATACCCTTCAGCACATATGACATTTTGCAACCGTTTTATCAAAGGCCATCCCAGTGCTTTACTGTCTCTGTGTTTGCAGACCTGACTTATTTACTCATTTTCTGGGATTAACCTCATATCGGCTGGAAAAGCTTCTTTAATTTCGAGTGCCTCTCTCTGTTCTGCATTGTGCTCTTTTCTGAAAGCGGCTTACAAGAAGAATTCTACAAGTGACGGGGTCGTGAGCGTCACTGGTGTTTTACAGCAACAAATCTGGGAATCGGCGACGCATTAAATATAATGCTCTCTTGAGTTTGATTCAAATTACTAAGCTGCTTGAGAAGGATGTTAAATGGATTGTTGGGGAAAAAAAACCAAACACAAAATACACTAATCTCAAACAAATGAAATGAGAGAAATGCTTCGTACCAGAATGAGTTAATTTCGGTTTGCGGTTCCCTGTCTCGTGTTACTCATTTTTAATTCTACAATGAGGTCTGTTGATATGCTACTCTCAAGACAGTAGCCAAACATTAATCACATGACACCATTTAACATGCGATCTGAAACATCCCTTTGCGATCACACACGAGTGCACAAATTTACCCTTTAAACCCCCTTTAATTGCATCATGCAATGTCTATATCCTCCAGAACACGGCGCGGAAAAGTGTTCTTGGTTGATGGAATGGATTTCATTGAGACTGAAACATCTGGAGTGAAAGCGGAGCTGATGTTTTGTTGGGTTTGAAATGAAAGATCACTCTCTCTCCTGCGTTAACAAGAGAATCCATCATTCTGAACATGAGGGAAATTTGTTATTCTCAAAGGCAGTGAGCAAATTTGCAGACAAGGACCACTCATTTGGGATCCCGTATTCATATTTCAAATAATGATCAGGAACATAATTTACCAGTTGCTAAGATCAGGTGTATGATCAGCCAGATCTGGTCTTTGTGCTCGGCCAAACAGCCATGGAATGCCTCCATTTTCCTCTCCAGCAAGCTAAACACATAAAATGGACAGTGAGACAACATTGGAGCAGCATTATGGGAGAGGGGACATTAATGTCAAATCACAGGGAGTGGAGGAGAAAGGCTGTGCAGACAGAAGAAAGGAAGAGAGTTATGTTTTATTAGATTTTTACAGAAAAAAAAAAGAAAAACAAACCACCTTTCCTTTTGTTCATCTGCCTTCCCCCCAACATCATTAGCAGCTTGGGAAACACTCTCCAAATCAATGTATACCTGTTCCTAACACACAAATACACACAAAGACAGCACAGTGTTTACACAAGAAAAACACATATTGACTTAAAACCTGGATTAAATTTGTCAAGTTGAGGAACACACACACAAAGCTCACACATCTCTACCAGAGCTGATCAAGTTGGAAATTCAGATGCTGAAACTGGAATCCGTAACAGTGTTTTTCACAGTCCTTTTTCTATTTTTAATTAAAGTTTGACATATGTTTAATTGTCTGAATACATTGCTATTGTTGTTGTACGGTTGTGGATCAAATGGTGTGCTCTGGAAAAACATCAAACATAGAGCTGATATAAGAGGAGTTATCAAATGATCCCCGCTGCGCCGCTGCATACAAAGGCTCACTTCTTTCCATTATTGATCCAAATAACCAAGGAAACAAGGCTTGACTAAAAGATTCGCTTACCTCTAACTCAAAGGCCTTGTTTTGCCTCCCGACCTTTTGGTTCCTCGTCTCTCGGACTTTGAGCTCCATTTTCTCCTCCTTCATTTGAGTTCAAACTCCGGCGAAAAAAACAACAAAAACTAAAACACCTCCATGGAGACTTTTGAACGACACACCTGTCCCACCAGTTTCTCCTCCCATCTTCCCTTCTCCTCCTCCTCCCTTTTACTCTTTGTGTCTTGTGTCGCACAGGTGAAAATGGTCACAGGTTTGTGAGGGAGCAGTTCACGATGCACGCCATTATACACATAGCGACAAAAGTCACGGATGAGGAATTTGGTTGAAACTAAGAGGAATCATTGGAGACAGGGACATTCCAACATGTTGCCACAGCAGTCAATGTAACACGACCCCTCTCTTATCTGAATGGACGTTAGACACTGGAAGAACCTGCAAATGGGTGTCTTTGCCTTCCCTCCGTTTTTCCTGCTTAGCAAGAATTACCACTTCCACGCTGTTTATCTTTTTCATGCATCTTGTTCATGCTTTTTTCTGCACACATCTTTTAAAATTGTTCAAATAACGTTGCAGTCTGGGGCACGATGAAGGGTCCCAGCAGCAACCACTAGAGAGCAGGAGTGTATCACTTCTCAGGGCAGTCACACAGGGCTCATCTAAGTCCAGGTGACGGTATTTATTATGCATTGAGGGAACCTCATGCAATGACATGCTATTGAGCACACACACACACACACACACACACAAGCACTTATATATTATGTAATGTAATGTGTAATTGCTGTCTGTCTTCCTATCTTATAATTTTCTCACTTGCATAATGCAAGGAGATGTGGGCCGGGAATCCCTCTGATTTCACTGAGATTTCAGAGGCACACAAAAAAAATACACATTTTTTTTTCAAAATAAATAGAAAATTATTGATTAAAAATAAGATATATTTATATATGATATTTAGACTATATATATGTATGATATCTGAAATGGAATAATTCATTTTTCTCCTCAGGCAGAAACTAGGTAACAGAGCCTGTCTGCTCAATGGTTAAAAAACCCCAAAATGAATAAGGTTCCATTATAAAAACATTTCAATACTGTTGAGTTTTTTTTTTTTAGATTCAGGACTTAGGTGAGCCAGTTGGAAGGAGGGCGAAGTGAAAGTTTGATTAACTCAGCTGATAAGTGCTGCCTGATACATGATGTAATACTAAAGTGTATCAGCTAAGACGAATCCTACGGCCTCAAAATGGAATTTTGTTGATCACTTGGAAAATGTTCTGCGGGATAAGTATGTTTTAGTGTTTTTGGATTTTTGACAGAAAAATAGAGATTATGGGGTCTGCATATATATGAATGGACATATTATGGCAGTTAAATAATGTTTTCTGCAAATACTGTGTTACATAATCCTCTGGTGTTAAAGCCTGCACTTAAAAATCAAAGTTAGTAACAAACAACTTTGGCTAATAAGATACAATCAGGTATCATCTTTGCTCCTTATAGATCACTATTACGCATTTATAAATTTTCTATTCTGAAAGACAATGTTTCAAAAGGTCACTGAGTTTTGTTCTTACAAAAACCAATGTAATTACCGCGTATTGTAAGTGCATTAGGACAGAACTGGGAATGAGTTACTGCGGTAAAATATTTTTGACAGTTTGGTCCTTACAGGGTGCAAAGAAGACACTGATAATCATTCTGTTACAATAGCGCATGAAAAATATGGTGTAAACCCACTACCGCAGTCGTGTGGGTGACTCAGTCTAGAATCTCCTCTGTAAATGTGAGGTTGTGTCCTCATAACTAGCTCACAGGCAGTAATTCACTTATTGACCCTCAAAGGTTCCTTATCCGGGATTTTCCTGCTCTTCAGAAAGGTAACAATTCATGTAAATTACCTCGAGACCACCGTCAGAGAGGCCAGTTGTGAGAAGCGTGAAGTATCACACAGGTCAAGTGTGAGAGCTGTTCTCGTTTCATCCTCACAAAAACAACCGCTGATGCAACAGTGGTTGCTAACAATTATATATAAGTTATTTGATTTAAAAAATGGAAATATGTCAAGCAATAAATTAAAGTGTGGCAAACAATCATGCGACAACTGACTATCATATCGATGCTGTAACAGTTAATGTTATTTTAAAATGAGGTGCAGTGGTGGAACAGCTCATTGTGAGCAAAGAACAAATGATTGTCGTGCAATAGTGGGCTATTAATCATTCTACTTCGCTCTTCTGTGTCCATTTATTTCTTAGGTATTTTGTTTCTTTTGTGAGGAATTTTGTGATCTTTTTTGAACTTATTCTCTGTAGTTTGTGGACTCTTTTAAAAATGAATAGAGGCTAATCATCATAGAAAGTGATAAACCATTGACTCTGAGGGATTTTTCTTGAAAAACTGATGTGAAAATGGGCTGTCGTGAGATGGCAGGGATAAGTCCTTCCATTATGTCGCAACAAGTAATGCTGATGTTACAGGATTACAGTGATCGTAATCCTAATCTATGCAATTACGTCGTACCGTGTGAGTCAATTAAAAACAATATAGCTCACCATCTAATGATAGACGATATTGCTCGAACAACAACAACGGCACGCAGTGTGGATTCCAAACAATGAAGTAGCAATGTGACAATTTTCAATTGTGATGCATCAACACATTTTTGCTTAATGTATTAATTGCGATATATATTTTGAAACTGTGGCGCGCATTATAAAAACTGACTGAGATGAAAAGCCCCGTATGACCCTGTGATGCTGTAGCCATATTTGATTATCTCAATGCAGGCGTTGAAAACTGTCTGTTGCATAAAATCGAATTAGTGTGTTTCAACAAGAAGTGTGGCAACAATAGATTGCTATAAGACAGAGGGCAATGATGAATCAGCAACTGTTGTGTGGTGAAAACATGCAGTAGTTATGCAATGATAAAGAAAACAAGATAATCCTTTGGCGCTCCATGGCGGGGAAATTGCAGTTGTTGCATTTGTATCAGAATTTCCTGGGTAACTGTGAAACAATTTTAAGCGATTGTGATGCACAGCAGGATGGTTCTTGGTTCAACTCTGACTGGTGTCTTTCCATGTGGAGTTTGCATCTTCTCCCCCTCTTCGCTGCAGAGGTTTTCTCTGGATTCCCCGTAGACTGGCAACTTGACCCTGACAAAACCCAATTAGCGTCAGTTCACTGACCCCGGGGTGGGGAGAGAGAGAGAGAGAGAGAGAGAGAGAGAGAAAGACAGAGAGAGAGAGAGAGAGAGAGAGAGAGAGAGATTTTAAAGACAAATTCACCCAGTTGCTGAGCAGCTGCAGCTCAATTTTTTTTCAGTTTTTCTTAATTCTTCTATAAATGACCAAATCTGGTTGTGAAACTGAAACATGGATTTGCAGAATCAGAAAAGGGGAATAGAGCCCTTCAACACATTTGAAGCAAATCAGTGGAACCACATTATGCGCCCATGTAATGTACCACTGTAAGGTACTGATGTAATTGTAAGCATTCTACTCCACTGGCACAAAAGATGAATGAATGAATAAAATAATTCATTCATTCATTTTCTATACTGCGTATCTTGGGGTTATGGGGCTGCAGGATCCTATCTCGGCTATCATTGGGTGAGAGGCAGGGTCGGTCGTTAGTCCATCACATGGCCACACGGAGAGACATGCAACCGTTCGCCTTCTCATGCCCACGTCAATGAGAGACATGCAACCATTCACCCTCTCATTACTAGGTCATGTAGAGAAGTCCAACCATTTACTCATCGCAGAGACATAACCATCCATCCTCTCATTTCCACGTCATACAGAGACACAACCATTCGCTCATCCTATAGAGATTTACGAGCATTCACTCTCTTATTCACATTTCTTGGCAATTTAGAGTATCAAATGAACCTACTGCTTGTTTTTGGACTGTGGGAAGAAGGCAGGGAACCCGGAGGAAAACCACGCAGGCACGGGGAGAACATGGAGACTCCGCACAGAAAGGGCCCCAGTTGGAATCCAACCAGGGGGCCTTTTAACAGGGGCCTTTTTACAGTATACTGCAGTCACTGTTTAATATTTTTCAAATTTTCAACACTAACAACATTCCTTCAGAGGCAAAGGCGGTACTTGTACATTTAAAATGTGGAAGAAAGAAAAAGAAAAACTACAGCCTGTGAATATTCCATTTGTAAAACAACATCTTAATTGGTTGGCCTGCTGCTCGCACACCTTGGTGTGTGATGCAACCGTCGGCCAGATTTGTTCAGACGTGGACCCATAATTGCGCTCCCCTATTCAGCAGCACTGCCTGTGCATCAGCGCAAACGTCATATTTGGGACGCGCACGGGGACATGGCATTGGAGAGCGGTAGAGGAGGAGAAGCAAGGATGGCAGAGGAGGAGAGGAGAGGAGAGGAGAGGAGAGGAGAGGAGAGGAAAGGAGAGGAGAGGAGGGGAGAGGAGAGGAGAGGAGAGGAGAAGAGAGAAGAGGAGAGGAGAGGAGAGAAGAGGAGAGAGAGAGAGAAGAGAAAAGGAGAGGAGAAGGCTGG
>CAAKHD010004347.1:5555-15629 GCA_901007705.1 Fistularia tabacaria
AATCTAGGGGAGAAGGATGTGTGTGTGTGTGTGTGTGTGTGTGTGTGTGTGTGTGTGTGTGTGTGTGTGTGTGTGTGTGTGTGTGTGTGTGTGTGTGTGTGTGTGTGTGTGTCGGAGCCGAGCGAATGCAGGCTGAGGGGGAATCTGAGCGGGGCACCCTTGGGTGTGGTGGTTGTGTGTGTGTGTGTGTGTGTGTGTGTGTGTGTGTGTGTGTGTTCGTGCACGTCGGTTCCTCTCTTTGATTAGGCTGCTCGGTGAAAATTGGCGCCGCGCAGGCCCACACACACACACACACACACACACACCAGACACACATCCGCTGATGACAGCTCTGCCTCATCCTGCTAACAACAACCTCTCTCTTGTTTTGCTCTCCTTTCCGTTCCTGTTTCTAACTCGGCTCATTTCTGCTGCTTAGACGTGGGAGTCGTGGTGAAGAGAGACGGGGCGAGGAGCCGGGAGGAGATGAGAGAAAGGCAGGGGGGGGGTTGACGAAAAGAAAGAGAGGGAGAGAGGGGAAGGGATGAGGAGGGATGAAGGGGGAGGATGAGGATGGTAAAGGGAGCTCACAGGAGATGAGAGGTGAACCGAGCGAGAGACGGCGGGAGCCGGAACAGCGGGGGAGCGGAGACGCAAAATATGGGAAGTGGGGGATGGAGGGATGGAGGGGTGGAGGAAGGAGAAATAACAAGAGAAAGGAGGAGAGTGTGAGTGAGGAAGGGGGGAAGAGAGCGCGTGAGGAGGGCGGCAGGCAGCGATGGTGGGTGGGGTGTTTTGATCATCAGCCAGCTTTTCATCACTGTCAGTCTGCACAGAGGAGAGAGAGAGAGAGAGAGGGAGAGAGGGATGCGCAGAGGGGTGGGAGGAAGGGAGGCTGCCGCCGCTGCTGCCTCAATGCACCGATGCTCCCTGCTGAATGTCAGCATCTCCCTCCCTCCCCCCTTCCACCCCCCCAGTTTGACCTTCCTCCCCGCTCTGCAGTGTAAATACTTCACCAGCAGATGGCATCTGCCTGACAGGAAAGCTGACTGCTGCACTATTCATAGCCACGCCGGATCGGTGACCCATTGTTATTGCTGTGGTCTGCAGTCATAACGGCCATGGGGGGTGGGGGGGGGTCGGCGGCGGAGGTCCGACAGAAACACATCAAGAAGTCGCGCGCCTCCTCGCTTGCGGTCGCTACGGGTCGAGCCGGCCAAGGTCAGAGCGGGCGTATTGATTTGTGAACGAATGATAGGCCAGTCCAAGGCTGTCATAATGAATGCGAGTGAATAATGGAGGCCGTAATGAAGCCCTTGTGCGCGTCTCCGCCGATCACTCCTGCGTTTGTCACCTACGCAAAAACAACGGGATGGAGGGTGGACTGAGTCGGTCGTGGGTGGGTCGGTGGGTCGGAAGGGGGGAGGGGAGAAAAAATTGGATGAAAGAACAAGCGAGAGAGGAGAAGAAAAATCAAAGCAGAGCGCCGAAGAGTCGTCGGAAGACCAACCTGTGCGTCCCCGGTGCAATTATACGAAGTCCAAGTGCTAGGGGAGAAGCTAAGGCGCGCCGGCCCGGCTATCCGGCTCGCCCTCGATGCATAACTCGTAAATTAGCTCCAAAGAGAAGAAGGTTTTTTCTTTTTTCCTTTTTTTTTTCCTTTTTTCTTTTTAAGAAAAATACTCTAAAAAGTCTGCATGTTCTCCGTCACTTTTCTTACCTCGTGTTTGGGACATTTAATAGAGAAGTCATCCTCGTGGAATGTGCAGCCTGGTCGGGTAGAGAAAAAAGCAAAGAAAAGAAGGAGGGGATAAGATATACACAGGAGCCATACATCACAACCCCCCGAGAAAACAAAAACAACAAAAACGAAACAAAAGAACGGATGACAAAAAGGCGGGGTTAAAGTAAAACGTGGGCTCAGAATGAAGCACACTGAAAGGAAGGCCAGCGAATCATGGGAGCGATTCAGTCGCCGAGTCGCCGCGCCGGCGGGTAGTCAGTCAGATGTGGTTGAGAGGGGCCTCGCGCCGCCCCTTCTAATCCCCACACTTCACTCCCTCGGCGAGAGGTAACGAAAAAAAAAAAAGGGGGTGGGGGTGGGGGTCATACACTGACACACACACGCACGCGCACACACACACACACACACACACACGGGACACACACTTGTATATTCAAACGACATCGACCGGGGACGGGCGTGGCTGCGATGGAAAGGAAGTGGGCGGGGCTTAACGGCGGCAAACATGGAGGCATGCACGGGGCGGAGGTGGACGCACACACGGCGAGGATGGATGGATGGGGGTCAATAATGCACACATACACACCCTCTTTCTCGTCTTCTCGCCGTCCGCCCGATCCCGAAGCTGCTCCCCCTCCCGCCGCCCTCCTCTCATCAATAAGGCTATCCCTTCTCTCATTTCGGACGCCGTCCCTCCCGTCCGCTTCCGTTTCCTCCCATTTTTTTTTTTTTTTCCACCTGCCCGTTTTCTCCCCCCTAAGCTCAATTAACCATTCACGGTTCCTCTCCCCAGCTCTCCTCCCCTCGGTCTTTTCTTCCTTTTCATCTCTCGCCGCTCCCGTCCTCCCCTAATGTGGCCTCTTACCTATCTCTTTGGCGCAGACATAGTGATATTTATGAGAGCAGCCTCTCCAACAGCAGCTGAGGGACGCCCCCGCAATCTGGCACTTGTAGCATTTCTAGGGTTAGCCGTGGAGGCGGACATATGGACCGAGAGATGCGTGAAGGGAAAGAAGAGACAGGAGAAGTTAGCCGCGATGACGTGACTTATAGATCTGCACATTTCACAGCGCGGTGAAGCTCGCCGAGGGGAGCGGCTAGCGTACCGTTTGGGCGGACTTGTCGGCCGCTTCCTTCAGTCCGTACAGCCGCCCGGCGACCATGATAATCCCCTTGGTCCAGATGGCGCAGTTTTCGTGGGCCCAGTGCTCCTTGGCTTCTGCCTCTACTTTTAGCCTTTGGAAAACGCCGCCGCCGCCGCCGCCCTCTCGCTCATTTGAAGACCCCGCGCTCGTTTCCTGGAGCCTCTTCATTCTCCTGAACCTCTCCCGGAGAGTCAGTTTCCTCGGACCGTCCCCCGGACCCTCCCGTCCCGTTCTTTCCGAGCGCCTGTGGCGCCAGTGGTGCTGCCTGATGCGTCGGTCCTCCCGGGAGAACGCTTCCCCGTCGCCCCGCTCCTCGTTGTGCGAGGAGCCGCAGGGCTCTTCGCCGCCGCTGTTATCGCTCGACTGCGGGAATTTCCCGAGGGACCCGACGCGCTCGGCCGTCAAGGTTTTCCGCGGGACGCCGTCTTCCGTGTAGTAGGGCCCGCACAAGTCACCCAGATCTCTATAGTTGGACGGCTTTCCGCACAGGCAACACGTAAGACACCTGTCCTTCAGGCTCCTGTTCACCAGCGGCCCCTGCAGCATGGCAGCGGTGTGCGGCGCCACTTTGGCCACCGAGAAGGGGTTCTTCATCCTGAGGATGCCCTTTTTCCTCCGCCTCTGAAACACCAGCGCGTCCTCGGGCCTGTTGATGATGGCGCACCAAGAGGAGAAGTCTCTGGAGTTGTTGATTCGCACGCAGGGGTAGAAGGACAGCCGGGGATGCTGCTGGACCGCTTTGCACCTGATTTTTTTCACAGAGATAATTTCGCTCTGTCTTTCTGACACCGTCACCACAGGACCCACCGTGCAGGGCGGCTGCCGGTCCGTCTCGCCTTCGCCTCGCTCCCTCTCCTGCCGAGCCCTCTCCTCCTTCTCGTCCTGCTCGTACCCGGCGGCTCTGACCACCGCCTCGATGACCTCGAGGGCGTCCTTCATTCCCGGTTTAGGTCCGGGCTTTTTGTGGACCTTCACCGATTTGCCGGGCGGCTGCTCTGACGAGGCCTTGCCCGGCTTCCGCTTGGTCGGGTTCGCCGACGGTTTTCTTCCTCGCCTGGATTTCTGGCCGAGTTCCGTGGAGCTCGGCGTCGGGAGTTCCGCGCTGTGGTCCGCGCCGCCTGGCCGGGGTACCGCGGCCTCGGCGGGAGCTATCGACTTCTCCCCCTCCTCTCGTCTCCGCTCTGCGGTTTTCATCTCCGTCTCCGTGGCTGCCTGCGGCTCTTCTTGAGGGTCCTGGCCTTTCCTCTTCTTCCTCCTCTGCTTTAGGTGCATCTCGTGGTTGTTTTTGATGGCCCTCTGCTTTGCCAGCCTCTGAGTCGTCACGATGAGATTATCTGCTTCCAGGGCTACCAGGGAGGCATCTGTGCTCTCCACCATGGCCCATCTTTTCCTCTTGCTTCTAATGGCCTTGGCTGCGTCCGTGGACACCCCCTGCTGTGTCCAATCTCCCATTTTAATGTTCTCCTGACTCGGCTCCTCCTCGCGCTCGGCCTCTTCGGCCGACCCTTGTCTCATCTCCTCCGGCGGCGAGCCGTCTTGACTCAGCTCGTTCTTTTCTCCCTCCTGTTTGACTTCCTCCTTCTTCATTGGTCCTTCAAGGTATCTCGCTCCGTCAGGCCTGGACTCCGTGCTCTTCGCTTCGTCTTCCAGCATGTCGTTGCTGCACAGAAGCACCGCTGCCTCGCCTTCCTTCAAGACATGTTGAGACAGCGCTTTAGCGGTCGCTTCGTCATTTAGATTGTTGTCCACCTGGGGAGTCTGGAAGTGTTTTTTTGAGCTGGGAGATGTAATTTTCTGCACCATGGCTTCATACTTCTGTCCTCTGCCCTTGCGTGGCGGAAGGACCTTTGTTTTAGTGGGACAGTGAGGGGGCATTACGGGTATGTCGCTCGTATCCGTTTCTGCGCAAAGAGAGTTTCTGGGCGCGTGAGTGACCTCAGACAATTTCTTGGGCGGCCCTCGCTTTTTTTTGGGCCCCCGGGCACCCTTCTCTTTTGGGGTGGAGGCAACATGTTCCAGCAGGTGGAGCTGCAGCGGTGAGGGCTTCGCTTTGGGCTTGGGCCCCCTCTTTTTCTTCGCGGGCAGCGCAGAAGACTCGGCACACGACTTCCTCTTCAGCTGAATTGTCTTGTCTTCGCCGTGGTCAGATGGGACCGGCGTACGAGAGTCCGCTGGGGCGTCGGCGTTTTTCTCCACGCTGGGACTCGGTGTCAGAGCAGGTTCTCCGCTGAAAGGTTTCTCTTCTTGCGAAGAGGCGTCGCCGTGCTCAATCGCAGTGAGTTTCGGCGCCAGAGTGTCTCCCTCGACGAGCTTGTCTTTCTCTTTGGGGAATTTTCCTTGTGAAGGTTTTCTGGATCTCAAGACCATGTTCTTTCCTTCGTTGTCTTGTGCTTTTACATCGCTTGCCTGTTTTTCCTCCCTGCTTTCTAGGTTCCCCGGCAGGTCTAGGGGTGACACCGTGGCCTTCACAGCCTTCCTGCCCCTCCCTTGCAGTCCCGTCAGAGGCTGAACCGTATCTTCTAGCTGTGTCTGCCTGGCTTTAGCCACCGAGCCTTTGGGGCGACCCACCGGGGCCTTATTGGGCGAGGTGTCGGCGGGGGGCAAAATATCCGTCAGTTTGGCCCCAGGCTTCGGTCCCGGTTTCGGACCCGGTTTCAGGCCGCTTTTGGGTCCGGGTTTCGGGCCTGGTTTTCGTTTTACCGGAGACTCGCATTTCAGCGGTAGTTCGGGTGCAATTGGGACGGGCTTTGACGCCAGCTTAGATCCAGGCTTTGGCCCGGGCTTCGATCCAGGCTTCAAACCGGGTTTGGAACCCGGTTTGGCGCCCGGCTTGGCCCCCGGTTTCGGTCCGGGTTTGGCCCCGGCTCTGGCGGCGGGCTTGGGGCCTGGTTTTCTCTTGACGTGGGGCTCGACTTTAGACGGTAACTCGGTGGCGTTGAACGAGCGCGTGCACATCCTGGAACGAAAACCATCCGCCAACATTTTGTGAGTTTGGCTCACGATGGATTCCTGATGAGCCAGGTCCATCTGGTCCGAGAAGAGCACCGTTTTGCTCTGAGGCATGCAGGGTTTCTGCGTAGGCAAGGGGGCCGTTTCCTCTTCCTTTTCCCCCTCCCTCTCGGAGCTCAGCTCTTGCCTGATTCCGTCTCCCGAATGCATAAATCTTCTCCTGCCCCTGGCGTGTTTACGTCCGAATGCCCTCGGCTGAGCAGACGGGGCCACGGGTTCTGGCTTGGCCAAGGGGGTCACGGCGCTGGGGCAGCTGATGCCTGGCTCCATGTCCTCGTCGCCTTTCTTCGGGGAGGGCGGAGTGTCTGCCCAAGACGGGGCCGAGGGAAGTATCGACTTCCCCGGCAGCTGAGGGGAGTCTGGCTCCAGCACTTTAGCGTCGCTATGATCAATATGATCCCTGCTCTGAGTCGGAAGAATCGTCTTATCGTCGAGGGCCGAGAAGACCGGCATCGCAGACTGGGACCGGGGAGCCGTGTCGCCGATGGCCGACTCCCTTGCAGGAGCATCTGCCGCTGCCGCACTCGGATGCACAGGCGCCCCTGCGAACTCCTTGTCGGCATGGAGGTCATTACTCTGACTGTCTTTCCTGCCACAGAGGAGTCCAGACGGCTTCGCGGAGCCATCTGTATTGATCGTGTCCTCCTCGTTCGAGGATTGGCTCCCCTCCCGCCCCGTTTCCAATTCCTCCATAACATCTGCGGAGAGAGCGGGAGATAAGCAATGCTCCTGTTGTTCCTGTATTTCCTCTTCCTCGTCATCCGCCTCTTCTCCTTCCTCCACCTCCCCCTCCGCTCTGTCTGCCGCCTCCCGACCCTTCACGATGTCAGAGCTTTTCTCGTCCAAGGCCTCGGTTTTGGGGGTCGGAGAGTCGTTCTCCGAGCTGTCCTCCTTCTCCGTGGAGTACCGGTCCTGTTCGAGGTGGCCCCTCGACAGGAAAGGCAAGGTTTTCAGCGAGCTCTCTGAGCCGGGCGAAGACTCGGATTTGCACGAGTCCAGCTTCACATCCCGGCCAAAGTGTTCCTTGTGGCTGATATCGGAGAGAGCCGCCGGGGACTTTTCCACCGAATCTCTGGTGTCCGAGTCGTATTTGGTCGGGAGCCCTTGATACATGGACTCTCCGAAGCAGAAGTCCTTTTCCGCCGCCTTCACTTTGCTGTATAAAGTTGGGGATTTCTCGTCGTCCGACCACTTCTCCAGCTTCTCCGTACGTTTAGTCCGGCCCGAATCCCTCTCACAGTCAGAAGTTGTATCTGTTGTCCCTTCCTCTTTGTCAGCCGATTTCTCTGCCCAGGCGGATTCCTCAAAGTTCTCTTTCACAGACTCATTGATGTGCCGCATATCTGAAGGGGAATCTGTTTCGTGCTTGATAGGACTGTGGATTGTGATGCTTGTGGGAGACCTTTCATCACAGAGGCTCTTCACCGGAGTGGTCATGTCATCACCTCCTTGTCCTGACTGGCATCTAATGGAGTCCGGGGTAAGGTTGTGCAGGCCAGAGTCCCCCGATCGCGTGGACAAATTATCGGGGGACGTTATGGAGCACGACGAAGCCGTGTCCAGACTGAGGTGAGTGTTGTTAGGGGCCTGTGCCGGACTCCTGCCCTGGCCGGTGTAGAAGTAGCCCCTCTCGAGCTGCTCGTCGCTGCTGCTGGAGTAGCCTCCCTCGTGGAGTTCCATGGGCATCGGCTGGTGCTGCGGAGTGGAGTAAGGATCCTGCATCTGGCTTCCGCTCACACTTATGCCGCTGTCTGGATAAGGACTTTTGTACTCCTCTGGCTTTTTGGAGGACGCGACGCTTCCGGCGCTGCTGTTGCTCCCGCTGCTGCTGCGCTTACCGGCCTTCTTGTTGGCCACCAGGGCCTCCGAAAGCAGCAGCTGTTGGACATTATTGGAGATGTTCTCTACCTGAGTCGTGAGGGCATTCAGGCTCCACAAGCTTGGGTTCGACAGCAGTTTCTCTGAGAATCGTTCCTTCATGCTCGGTCCCTGCGGCGTGTTTGAGTAGTTGTGAGAAGCCGCGTGCGGCACGTTGGGCGAAGGGTGCGACCGCGGGGGCATCAACATGGCGCCGGAGCCGCCTTGGTCCTGCATGCCGGCCGAGGAGGACGACGAAGAGGACGCCGCCCCGGGCGTCATGGGCGGCTGACCGTACTGGAATGACTCCGGATTGGTCATCAGCGGGGACGGGGTGGAGCTGTACGAGGGCGAGCGCCCGACCGAACGCGCCGGGGAGTGGCTCGAGGAGGGGCTACAAGTCTGATAGTACTGTTCGGGTGATCTCACGGACAGTTCCGAGAGACAATAGTTCTGTTGCGGTTGGCTGTAGTGTTGGTATTTTGGATGCTGCTCCTGGGGATTGGTCATGGATTGTAAAGGGTTTTGCGGCTCAAAGCTTCGCGGAGGCTGCTGGAAGCTGTAACTGCTCTGCGAAGACCTGTAACCCCCCTGCTTCAGACCGCCGTGGCTGCTCAGCTGTCGTCCGTACTGGGAGCCGGGGGGGATATTATAGCCTTTATAACAGTGCGGCATGGGGCTACATTTCTCCATGTATGGCGAGGGAGAGGGCGAATGCTGGGGGTAGTGCAGGTGACTCTGTGGGTACAGGAGCGGGGAGGGGGCGGGGTTCGGGTGGTGCGGCTGGTGGTGCGGACTCGCGTAGGAAGGGGCGGAGGTCTGGTGGCACTGGGGCTGCGAGTGGCCCAGGATGCTCTGGTCCATGTACTGCGAGGAACCGGGCGCGGGGGTACCGCCGGCTTCCATGCGGCCCACGATCTCCTGCTCGTACTGCGCTAGCTGGGCCGCGTCCTCCCACTTCTGCTGCAGGTGGCCCTCGCTCACGTACTGGGCCGAGTACGCTCCGGGGGCCATGTGGTTTCCGTAAGCACCCGGGCCCTGCAGATGCTGACCGGGATTGGCCGGGGTAACTTTGCCCCCCCTGTAGGTCTTCTTCGCCTGTGCGGTTGCCGAGCCCCCGCTCGCGCTCCCCGCCCCGGCGCCGGGGTAACCGGAGTAGGCTTGCTGGCCGTAACAGTCCTTGGGTACTCCTCCCGCTCCGGCTCCTCCGGCGGGAGGCATACCGGAGGGGTTCATTAACGCGTGGACCTCGTAGACCGGCCTGGTGTGCCCGGGGCCGGGGCCGGGGCCCGGATGCGGACCCGGGCCCGGGTGCGGGTGCTGGGTGTGGGCATGGTGGGGGTGTTGCCGATAGGTCTCCAGGCGGGATAATTCATGGGGCTCCTGCTGGTAGCAGGGTTGGTTGCTGTGGTAACCACCACTGCGCTCACGGAAGGACTGCATAACGCTCGCCGTCTGTAGCCAGAGCAGGGAGGGGGGGGTGAGGTGGGAAAGGGGGAGGAGAGGGTCGGGGTTCTGGAATCAGGGGAAGAGGGGAGTGAGAGAAAAGCAATTGTGAGGTTAGCACAGCTGTTCCTGGATGGATGGACGGACAGATGGACTCATGGATGGATGGATGGATGATTGCATGGATGGATGGATGGATGGATGGATGGATGGATGGATGGACGGACGGATGGACGGACGGACGGACGGACGGATGGATGGATGGATGGATGGATGGATTAATTGCATTGTGGACTTTCCCTCCTCCCAGAAGCTGATGTGAGTTAGTTGGATAAACAGGAGATGATCGTCCCGCCCAGGCAGGAGATCAACATAACACACACACAATTCACTGACCGGTAATTGTGTGTGTGTGTGTGTGTGTGTGTGTGTGTGTGTGTGCGTGCGCGTCTATAAAATGGCCCCTCCAGGCTGGAGAAGATGGATCGTGGAGGCCGATGCAAATGCGAGCGCTGTGATTGACGGGTCCCGGACGCAGGAGGAGCGGCTGGACGGCGAGACATGCGGGACCTTTCCGTGTTTACACGTGATTGTGAGCGCGGTGCGTGTGCTCGGCGGCCGCGGGGCGACGGACCTCCGCTTCCCGATCTCCTGTCGGCTCCAGAAGCGGCGTGTTCGCTTCGCACCGCTTCGGTCTGACGCATCCTTCACGGCTGCTGGGAATCGCAGCGTTCATCTTTGACGTTTGCGTTTCATAGAAGGCCAGTGGAGCCTTCACCTCCTCCACCTCCACCTCCTCCACCTCCTCCTCCACCTCCACCACCTCCTCCTCCACCTCCACCACCTCCTCCTCCACCTCTTCCACCCGCACCGCCCCTCCTCCCTATCATTTTT
>CAAKHD010004350.1:9461-26067 GCA_901007705.1 Fistularia tabacaria
CTACCCGCAAAAACACACTGCAACAACAACCCAAAAACCAACACACACACACACACACACACACACACACACACACACACACACACACACACACACACACACACACACACACACACACACACACACACACACACACACTTGTCACTAACCCTGGATGAGTAGTATGTGCTTTCAGGGCAGCATGTTTAGAATTCACAACCTGTCAAGGGATTTTTTCATAATATGTAAATAATCGCAACATTGCCTTAATTCAGTTAAGGAAGTCCATAGTTAAGTCTATATTTTTGTTTGAAAAGAAAAATATGAATTAAAGATAAAATTAGGTTTCAAATGTAAAATATCCCACTTCCCTGTAATGTCACACTTCCGTGGGCTTCTTTATTTCCTTTCTTTTCTTTTGTAGTCCAGTTTATTAGCTAGCTCTTTTATCTTTAGTAGTCCTTTTTTAGCTTGCTCTTTTTTCATTTTGTGCTCCAGTTTTTTAGCTAGCTTTTTCAAAAGTTCTACTTAAATTGTTGTTACAAGCTCTTTTTTTATTTTGTAGTCCAGTTTTCTAGCTAGCTTTTTTTTGTTTTATAGTCTAGTTTTTTTGCTGGTTCTTTTTTATTTTGTATTTTAGCTCGCTCTTTTCTGTTTTAAAATCCAGTTTGTTTGTTACTTTAGATAGCTATTTTTTGAATTTGTGGTCCATTTTCACAAAGAGGCATCCTGACAGGTGGGCGTGAAAGGGCGGGGGGCGACTCAGGGAAATTGCTATCTGCTCCCCGACCTATGAGAAACTAAATTGGTTGGAGCTTCCTTATCAATCTACTTTCTTTCAGAAAAGCACCGGCCGTTGGTTTGATTCTTCTGGATTTCATGTTTCCTCCCAGCCTGGCAGCAGAGGAACCCGACGGGCGTGTCAGGATTGCAGAGTAGATTTCTCAATCTCTCAGCCTCTTCCCCCTCCGAAATGTGTTGCCAGCAGCCTATTGTTACCCTGAAATACTTCAGACCTAAATGCTGCTCATCTTGTTTTCTTTTGTTCTTTCTGTTGTTACTGCCTTTCAACCCTCCAGCGCGTCCCTTCTCCCCCCGCGACTTCAGGCTCAGTGTTTTGAACGCCGTCCATCACTTTACCCGCCATTTCTAACATCTTGCATGCTCATTTTCACTGTAGCGACATGTCTGATTTACTGCACGTCTGCTTTAGGGCCCGGTCCCTCGCTCCTCTGTCAGCTGGGATTTGCTGAAGCCACCAGGCTGGCCCTGATTAGCAGTACGTATGACCAATGAGTGAATGAATTCATGCATTAAAATAGCAAATATCTGCGTAACCGACCGGCGGTTCTCGATCCCGTGGCAGCTCGCTTCTTCATCCCCTAGATTGCTTTTTTTTTCTTTTTTGCATGAACGTGTGAAAGGGGCTGCTCGCACCGAAGTCAGAGGCACATTTGATTTTTGACACGACCAGGCTAACGATGTCACACGCTATAATTCGCCGCAGCAAGGCTTGTTAGCACCCGTCCAGCTCCCCACCACGTTACGCAGTATTTATTGACTGTTTCGGCGCGGCGGCATGCCTCCACAACTGCTATTTGAGACTTCCCCGATTTAGACATTTGATGAAATCTATTTCACACACTGCTTTAATTACCCATCAAGCGGAGCACCGTGTAAAGCCCTGACCTCTCAGCCAATCAGGACGGGGCCTACAGCCTCACGCCCTCCCCCCTCCCCCCGACACCTCCCCTCAGAGGACAGAGATGCATTGTGGCCTCTTCCTCATCCATTCGCCTTGCGCTCACGCATTCTGCAGCTGCCTTCTTGTCGGTGGAAGTGGGTTACGGCGTGCACGGGTGCAGTTACGTATGCCATAAAACCTGCTTGCTTACGTTCAGTGCGTTCGTGTGTGTGTGTGTGTCTGTGTGTGCTCATGCGTGTGTTTTCCACAAAGTGAAAAAAAAGTCTGCTAGTCAGGTTTTACAACTGAGAACTCGACTCAGTCCCTTGCCGTTATTGCACCAGCTGGTGTAAAGCATTTAAGAAGAAAAATGGGGTTATTTGTAAATGTCACACTCATTAATTACTCCTGTTTTTTAAAGAAAGACATTCAATTTTCCTTCTCCAACTTTCCTTTATCCTACATGCATTCAAATGTCCACTAGAGGGCGCTCTTCAATTGGGAAGCCCACCCTTACACACTCCAACAGGAAGGGAAGGGTGGGGACTTTGATTTTTTTATGAAAGCGCGATTTCGTGTGGGTTTCAGAGCAGGACGCTCAACACTTCCTGCGACTTAAAGTAAGAGTTCTCCTTGGTCCGTGCCAGTTAACCAACAACGGGCATGGTCATCAGAATCCTCGCTTTCGGCTAAAGTTGCCGTCGCTCACGACAATCCTGTCGGGTGCAACGGAGAATATCCTTGCGATGTCCTGATTTATTGAACATTAACTCATCAAATTTAGACGAAGGCCACGCCCGACAATGCCATCCCTTGGCTCTCTGTTTTCCTGCCAGAGGCGTCATTTCCTCAGCGGTGGCGCCCGTCGATGCGGCCCAGTTGGAACAAGCTAACGGGAAAACTAAACAAACGAACCAAAACCTAAAACTACACTCCGCTGCGGTTGTTTTCATTTGGATGTCACGCAGCTATGATAATTGTTGTGTTATCAAAAGTGCTTAAAAACCTCGCCTCTGAAACTGTTTCTACGTTCAACACACACACACACACACACACACACACACACACACACACACACACACACACACACACACACACACACACACAATGTGCTAAGCCAAGGTTAATTCCTCAGCACATTTTACGATGGATTTCCAGCCACTGATTCAGTGATTTGTGCCGTAGGAACATGAACCGGAGCCTCCACCGGAGACTCATCAACAGCTTCATACAAAAGGCTGTCAGGATGCGCAACTCTCTTCCCCCTATCCCACTCCCTCCATTCCACCCCACCCTAAGATGTTGAACCCTCTCTCTCTCTGGACTCTGACAAAATACCAAAACATGATCACTTTTTTTCTTTTTGCACTACTACTATTTTTCACCACGGAAACCATCATACTGCTATTGCACCATATACCATTATGGTGCTACTTACTGACCTTTGCACTAAACAGTACCAAAAAAAAACAAACAAAAAACCTTTGCTGCTACTCTCTCATGCCATTGAATCTAAAAATGCAAATAAATAACTGATAGTTTATGAATTAAATTCCTTCTCTGCATTTGACCCATCATGGATGACCCATGAGCAGTTGGCTGCCGTGTAGCGGCGCCAGGGGAGCAGTTAGGGGTTCAGTGTCTTGCTCAACAACACTTTGACACACAAGGAGGAGCCGGGAATCGAACCAGGAATGTTTGGTTTCCAAGAACGATTGCGCCACTTCATGCCTCATAGTTTAATGTTTACTGTCTAATGTCACAATGCACTTTACTATTAATTTGCACTCTATTTTTATCATCATTTTGGTAATTTCATGTCACCTTTGGACATGTATTCTTGATTCCTCTGTCCAATACATGTGGAGAAATCGACAGTAAAGCTGACTTGGACTTTGACTGAGGAATTTTAGCAGGATTTGGTGAGGCCTGATGGGATGGTGTGGGGGACTGGGGGGGAGGGAGTCCGGGGACGGCTGTGACTCACAGTTACCGTGAATTCATGCAGAGGCCAACTGCGGTGCATTTGTCTGGGAGCTGAATACCCGCCATTATGGGAGAAACCAACCGAGGGACCTCTCGACGCTTTGCTGATAGATATTTTCCCAAAGCTTCTCAGCGCACACAAACGTTACAAACTTTTTTTTTCCCCTCGGTAACGGATAACAAATAACCCCACAAAGGGATAGCAAAGAAGCTAGCAGGCTAGCAAGCTAGAACAGCAGTGAACTGACGTGTTAGTCAGTTCACTGCAGTTTACTGACTGCAGCTTAGCATATTAGCAACCAAACAGCAGGTGAAGCACTGATGGGATAAACGTCAGCTAAAGCTAACAATAGAAGATCCTGTGCTTTTGAAAGCAGCTACGCAGCTAAATAGCATACAGTAATAGCATATTGTAACCTGCTTTTTTCAAATCAAAAGACTGTCCAAAGAAAAAGGCATTTCTGTAATAATAATAAAGATATTGTGGCGGACACTAAAGGGTGTGGCCTCTCACCCAGGGACTGACAGCTTGGGGGGCCTGGTTACGGGGGGTACTTATACTGACGTTCCCGAATGTTCAAGAGAAATGAATCATTGTGTTGGCGTGTCCACGCATTAAAGTTTGAACCCTTCCACAACTCCGGCATCATATTTCCTTGTCGACATGCCACCATACTATAATTTGACCTACACCATATATACAGAATATGTTAGACGTATATATATGGAGTCAAAATTTGGTGACTGTAAAATGATAATATGAGACCAGCCATGGTTTGGTTGATTTAGTTTTTTTCTGGCATATATGTGAGAAAAATTAACATGTACAATAAAATACAGAATTACTCAAAGTTGGAATCACATATGATGTTCCTATTCATTCTGTCACAAACAAAGAGAAAAATATTTTTTGCCATGATGCAACTGATTGAAAAGCCAACCCTCGACCCCGAACACCCCCCCATCCTGACGGGGAGGTGTCGCTAGTCAAATGTCCTAACCGGCCAGCTGAGCTGGACTTTCAGTGACCCGGAGCGTCGTAACAAACTTGGAATGTCTAAGCCCCACACCCACTCTCCGAGGCGAACCCCCACTCATGCTGTGGAACTATCTTATTTCACCTTGCATCGGTGACTCTGGGAGTGCCAGATGTTAATAACGTTATGCTGCGTCACACCCAGCGCCGTGAGTTACGGACCCAGAGGTGTCGGTCTTGTTCTGTCTCTACTGCGCCATCTTTTTATGATAATTATTATTACTGTTATTACGCTGCGAGTCTTTGGGGCTTACGATCAAGACTAGCCCTGGGCCTCAACAGGCAGGTGTGACTGCTTGTATATTGGCCTTGTGTGCGTGTGTGTGTGTGTGTGTGTGTGTGTGTTCCAGAGAAAATTGGAGGATTACATTTCTATAATCAGGAGGCTCCCTCAGTGAAAAAAAAAGCAGTGTCATGACCGCAGCGGCTAGAGCGTGAAGCAGTGCTGTGGGCTCGGAGTCTTGTGGCCAGTTTATTTGGAGAAAGCAACACAAACAAGCTTCTTCTGAGGAAAGATTATTTAAACGGGAGTTGTTAACAGAGCCTGTAACTTGTGGCTCGGGCAAAGTAAACAAAACACAACAATCTCGCAAGTGTCAGGTCAGGGCCGGCCTCCGCCGCGTCCAGGCGCAGGGGTTCGGGTGAGGACCAGAGGAAAGTTGCCCCCGGGTTTCGTCCTACAGGCAACGTTTTTTTTTTTCAAACGTTGAGGACGCAGAATCGCAACGAGGCAAGCAAACATCAACTACTGTCACTGACTCCTTGCTTTCAGCTGCAGGTAACCAGACCGTGGGAGGTCAGCCACGGCCCCTTGTAGCTTCAAATGTCAAATTAGCTTCTCAACAACGACGCTAACAGCGGAGGGACGAGCAGCGGCGCTGAGGAAAATGTGGCAATCGCAAACGAAATCCCCCAAACTCAACCTCACATTTCGCCCGAGTCACTGTATCCGGTTACACTGGGCTTTGCTCGTCTACCGCTAGCATCTGACGGCCAAGGCTAGCACCGCATAGCCGTCTATAAGCCACCCTGTTGTCGTTTCAGAGACTAGCTGTTCGTCCCTTCGTTTCCTCAAGTCATAACTTGCCTTGAGATTTTTGTGCATCTGGATTAGTTTTCTTATCTACTCGGATCAGCAAATAGCTCGAGAACAGGTGCAACTCCAGTTTTTATAGGTTTTTCGGTGATATTTAATGAAATACTTACATGGGATGTTTCCCACACTGCGTGTTTCATCCAGATCACGTTTTCACTCACAAGCTGTGAAAGTCATTTTCAAAACAGAAATTGATTAAAAAGAAAAAAATTGTCACAGGACAGCGACCTGGCCTTTAATAAGAATTGAAAAGAAGAAAAAAAAAAGTGAAGTGGTTCAGGTGATTTTTGAAAGCAAGTATCACGGGGGGGAAAATATTCCTCTCTAATATTTCCCCCCCTTAGTGTCAGACACTCGGAGCCATGTGCAATAATTCTCCGTATATGTTTAAATTCTATTGCCTTGTGTGCAATGGCTGTTTCCTGTAGAATAGCCCTGATTGATGTACATAAATACTACATGTAACCACATACATGTACATGTAAATACACATGTATATACCTTACATATACTTTTTACATACCTTTACTTTTATTTCTATTTATTTATTTTGATCTTTACCCTTTTTATTTTATTTTCAAAAAATAAAATAAAATTTGCTATTTTAACTTTAATTCGCTATTTTATAATTAATTTTTTATATAGAGTTCTATTTTGATTCTTCTCCACTTATTCTGTGAGCAGGAGCTGCTTGCAATGAAAAGCTGAAAAAAAATAAAATAAAGTGTCTATGTTGTGTTTCATCTATGTTTTCATATCCAAAATATTTCCTATTTTCCTTTCTCATCATATTTCTCAATATATTGGCAACTTTTATCTTTTAACCACTTTTTCACTTTTATTGTCTTTATTTTCATTGTTTCTTTTTTAACCTGTATTTTTTCTATGTCTGTACAGAGTCCTTGAGTGTCGAGTAAGGCGCCTTAAATAAAATGTAGCATTATTATTATTTAATATCATGCTTGAGTCTTTGGGGCCGTGCGATCCAAAATGGCCCCAGCTGCCATCGCAGGTGGTCCATTAAAGGTGTGACCGAGACGTGTCAGCATTGCGGTCCCTGTGATTGACAGGCACGAGCCAGGCAGCCATGTTGTCGCCGATAAGATACTGCGCCGTTCCAGATGTCACATGAAAGGTCACGCAATGAGCTTCCCGGGGCCAGGTAAACGCCACTGTCTGATTATCTGTGTGGTCTGCTCCCCGGTTATATTCTGCTGTGTGTGGACATCCCAGTGACCCACTACTCCAAAGACGGGCACACACACAAACAAACACACACACACACACGGTCAATACGGTGGCTGATGAAGCAAGGGAGCGCAGACACACTGCTATAAATGGGCTCGAGGCTGGCAATCATCAACCACAGAGATGATCTCTATTCCTATTTGTCCCCGCGGGAAAAACAACCGTCGCCAGAGCGACCGGTTGACGAGCCCCTTGGAGACGGACAGTAAACGCTCGATAGAACGCGACACCGTTTGGATCATGATGCAAGGGTAAATAAGCGAGAGGGGCTTCAACGTGATGGAGCGCAGATGGCGCCTTATTGAAGACTTGGCACAATCGAGGCGAGGAGTGTTTTGATAAAAGTGTGTTGAAATCAATCATAAACACACAAACACACACACACACACATACGCGTGCTTACAAAACATCATTCCTTCCAAAGCATAACACACACACACACACAGATTCTGCAATTGTCCTCAGAAGATTGGAAAGAAACTGAGCCCCATCCCGAGAGACAAGCGGGGGGGCCCCCCACCCCCGGGGAACCGCCCTCAGGCCGCCGCTATATCTGCAGCCTCGCATCCTCCGTCAAACTCCACTCCTGTCAGCAGCTGCCCGACGTCCCTCTCCTCTCGACTCTTCTCCAGTCAGCGAGCAACCATGATGGACAACATGCACTTCGGCCCGCACACAAACTACGAGATCCAACAGCAGATCCAAAGCCGCAAGCAGATGGTGGGCCGCAAGGCTCACAGCATTACTGGGACTAAGGTGATCGACCCCCCGTTTTATGGCTACGAAAAGGTCCCGAGCGTCTGCGTTGGCGGTGGGATGTTTCGCAAGTCTTTCGACTGGGGGAATCTGCACAACAGCAGGTTCACCCAGGTGTGCGACCTGAAACAGGGCGCCTTCCACCTGAACGAGAAGGCCACCATGCAGATGTTGAATGACCGCCTGGCCGCCTACATGGAGATGGTGAGCTCGCTGGAGGCGGCCAACTCGAAGCTGTCCTGCCAGATCAGGGAGTACAACGAGAAGAAGTGCCCCGCCAAAGAGAGGGACTACAGCAAATACTGGTGCACAATCGGCGACCTGAGGGATAAGGTAAGGCGTGGGAGTCACGTGATGTGGGCGGGGACAACCTGCCCATCTGCGGAGATTCCGCAGTCATCTAAGGTCACCTGACCCATCATTCGTTGGTCAATTGTGGACCCTGCACTAGGGCTGGAGCCAATCTCGGCTGTCGCTCGGCTGCTGGAGGGCTTTAACACCAACAGTCACCTGTCAATCACAGGGCCACACATAGGGACAGACAACCATTCACAACATTGTTCACATTGTCATGGCAACAAATGCAAAACAATTAACCCCCCGTTGTTCCATTGTTCCTCGGTTCAGATCACCCGCGCCACCATCACCAACGCCAGTATCCTGCTCCAGATCGACAACGCCAAACTGGCAGCAGAAGACTTCAGAATAAAGTAGGTCTCGGTCGCCGCGGAAACGTCCCCGCTTCTTCACGCATCGTCCAAGACCTGTCATTCCAGGTTCCTTCCTTCTAACCAATCAGATACGAGCAGGAGCGCCTGCTGTTCCAGTCGGTGCAGGCCGATGTCGCAAACCTGCGGCAAATGCTGGACCAGATGACCCTGTTGAAGGTGAACCTGGAGTTGCAGATCGAGACCCTGCGGGACGAGCTGGCCTGCCTGAAGAAGAGTCACCACGAGGTTCCAGAGTCTTCTCCACCCCTTGCTGAAGAAAAGCGGAGGAAGACGCCTCACTAACGTTTCCTCGCGTTTCCGCAGGAAATAGAGTTGCTGCGTTGTAAGCTGACGGGCAAGATCACTGTGAAGGTCGACGCCGCTCCCCAGCAGGACCTCGCCACAATCCTGGAGGAGATCCGGGCCAAGTATGAAGCCATCATCCGTCATTACCGGGAGGAACAAGAGCTCTGGTTTAACAACAAGGTGACAGGTCACGTGGTCAAAATTTGAAAAAAGAACCAATCACCTTCATGTCTAACGTTGTCCTTTCCTTTTTGGTCCCTCGTCCAGTCCAAAACCTTGTGCAAGGTGGTGTGCGAAAAAGAGGAGACGATCAAGTTTTCTAAGACGGAGATCTGTGAACTGCGCCATTCCTGCCAGAGCCTGGAGATCGAGCTGCAGTCTCAGCTCAGCTTGGTGAGGAAAACAAAACAAAACATCTGCGGGCATCTCAGCGGGATATTTTTTTTCTACACATGAGCAAAACTCACCGTCTCACTCGAAGAGGAGGGGAGAGATGAAGGGTTGTTTGGTAGGTGGTGGTGGGGGGTGATGTTTCCCAGATGCCCACTCAAACTCCAAAGGATACACCAGGTCAAACCTGGGGGAACGTTGGAAGCAGATCACCGCCGCCTGTCTGGAGTTCGTCAGAAAAAGGCGATGAAAGAGCATCGAAAATGTGCAACCGTAATGCATCACCCTTGTGCTCTGCAACAGGCTTCGTGCTTGTGTAATTCATATGTTATAAACAGATTTTGTGGGTCGGGGGGGGGGGTATTTACCCGGATAACCACCCCCCGATCATTGGCTTCTGCCGCCTTGCAGACGGCGTCGCTGCAGACCACGCTGAGGGAGGTTGAGGCCCGATTCAGCTACATCCTCAGCGGCTTCCAGAAGAACATCAACTTCCTGGAGACAGAATTGTGCAACATGCGCACCAAAATCGAGCACAGCAGCCAGGAATACAGAATCCTGCTCGACATCAAGACCCGGCTGGAGCACGAGATCAGCACCTACAGATCCCTGCTGGAGACACAGGAGGCCAGGTGAAAATCTAATGAGAGATGTGTGCATTGAGGGAAAATAAACTTGTGCTAATTTCAATTTTCCCCTCTTCTCCCTCTTTTTTCCACAGGAAAATAGTTACTTGTGAGGGTAAGTAACATCTGAGTGATGCGCTTTTGAAAATGTTGCCATGGCAACGGTTGGTTCTCCTCCTCTGTATCACAGGGGGCACCAAGCAGGTCATCCAACAAACCTACCAGCAAACCATCCAGCCAATCCCTCAGCAAGTCACCCAGCAAACCACCCAGAAAACCATCCAGCCAATCCCTCAGCAAACCACCCAGCAGTTCATCCAGACCTCCAGCCAGAAGACCACCTACAACTAAACGGTCCCCGTGAAGGCACCGCCAGTTTCTTCTCAAACACACACACACACACACACACACAAACACACACACGCACAATGTCTAATAAAGGGTGTTAGCAGAGAAAAAGGGAAAGTGCTCTGAAAACATGTACGCCGAATTGAAGTCTGTCCATGGGGGGGGGGGGGTTGATGAAACAGCACGTGCAACTCGAGATGAAGCGCCCGCGAGTGCGTGCATGCGCACGTGTGTGTGCGCGTGTGTTTGTGTTTACGGTCCGAGAAATAAACCCACTGGTGAAGGCATGCGAGCTCGTGTTGTGTCATCATTTAGCCGGAATTGAGAGTGAATCTTTTTCTTCCTCCCCAAAACATCAGAACCGTTTGACGCGGTTGTTGCGTCAACAGGGCTGACTCACATAACAGCGCCGCCGTCGGGTGACCAACGAGCAGCTGGACCAGTTGACACTTCAAACAGTAACCTTTTAAACCCAGCGTCTTCGGCGCAGGGACATGTGACTGGAGTGCAATCTGACCCAAAATGGCCACCAAAGAGCCGGACTGGGGGATTCAGCGCTGCACTTTCATCCCTTCTGTGGGGATGCCTCTCAGGCCCCTAGTCAATCTGCGTGAGTTTTTTATGTGACGAACAAATTTAGACGTGACTGTGCTACTGTATGGGTGTGTGTGTGTGTGTGTGTGTGTGTTTTCTCTGCACTTTAGCAGTAGCAGAGATTAAACCGAAGTCCTGTCAAAAGTTCAAGATTCCCTCATGATGTCGTAATGTGTGCTTTGGACGGAAGGCTTAAAGACAGGATCAGATCTGACCCCCCTTCTTCTGGGAACCTTGTACCACTTGCCCATATTTGGGCCATTTGTTTGCACCGGAGTGTGCCTTCCTCTCCCCGACACCGCTGCAGTGATGGTTTCAAGACAACGCGGCTCTGCGAGCCTTGTCTCATTAGTGTGAAAAATTTGCAACCGCGGCTCCGGTGGCTTATCCTGAGCTATTTTTCGCAACCATAGGGGCTTATGGACGGTGTGGTTTGATCTAACAGCTTTCCCTCTTTCTCAAGACGCTGCTCGGATGCTAACAGGCAACATCCCAGTCCACTTATGTCCTGAATAATATCAACGCAGCTGCCAAGTAACCTAAACACACACAACGGATTCCAGAACAGGAGTATAAATTAAAACTAAATAAACTTAAATAAATTAAAACTGTCGTGATAGCTGGACAAATCAAGTGTTTCTAGAAGTTTGATGCTTTCTGCAAAGTTACAGTGCAGGAGGGCAGTGGGGGATTCCCAATAAAACCTGATTTAAAAAAATAAAATAATTTTTAAATAACACATGGTGGATGAAAGGGAGGATCAGCCCAGTTCATGCCTGATTGCACCCTGGAGGTTGGAATCTTGGTGTGACGCACTCGCCCGTTAAATGGATATCGTTCAATGCTCCGGCCCTTTGTACAAGAACGGCTTGTCGCATATACTTTCTCAGCCTGTGCGCTGATAAAACGCTCTTAAACAAAGCGAAGGTAAGAGAAGCATCGCCATGTTAGAAATGAACACATGCGGTACCAACTTCAACCACAAGGGGCCACAATTACACATATTTTGAGGACTTAATTGTCCACAGGTGTGAACAGAGAGTTAATGGTGACCCTGTGATTGATTGGTGACCCGTCCAGGTTATACCTCCAGTACAAATGTCAGGTGGGACCCACTCGCCCCCACCTGCATTTTTTAAATTTTTTTATTCAATGGCAAAATCCTTTCAAACAGTCTCGAACTTCCTTCTGGATTCGTGTGACAGACTGTGTTATCTGTGTTTCCTTAATAACCACCTGAAATCTGAAGGCAGACTAGCTGGAAGCAGTTGCTGCGGTTGTAAAAGACAATGGATCCTTATTTTATTTATTTATTTATTATCCACACTGTTACGTTATCTCCTGTGACTTTGTAACCATGTTTATGACGGGTTCACCTCAAACATGACAGCCTAAGCTTCTGCATGGAAGGAAAGTGGCCCTTTTAGCGATAGCACTTTTTTCCCGCTGTTAAACCTACACTGGGTCACTTTGACCCTTGAAACAAAGACTGGCTTGGTTCCTCTGTCCAGAGGAAACAAGCCAGCAAGGGCAGATAATTACTGTCCTATCTACCCTGGGAGGACAAACGTCTGCAAGGCTGCTGCAGCGAGGAGTATTGGACGGGAAGTGCGGCCAAACCACCACCTGTCACTCCTGCTCCCTCATCTTGTCACACTGTGGCTGTTAGCGGCATACCGTGAATGAGATCATGGGAGAAGGTGTGTGTGTGTGTGTGTGTTGTCAGGCCAGCGTCAGCACATCCTGCCTTGACACTTTCAAGGCTTCGAGGATCAAGAGAGACTACGAGCTTTCTATCAGTCCGAGGGCTAAATCTGGCTAACTTGCTGCAAGCTCTCTCCAGCCCCGCAGGTCAGGAATGCAAAAAAACAAGAAAAAGTCAAAGGTGAATAACCTAAGTAAGCATGACTTTAAAAAAAGAAAATAGAAGAAAGAAAAGAAGGAAAACAGTAGGGGGGAAAGCACTGAAACCAGATTTTCGTCACGATTTAAGTATTCCGTCTATTGATATGATATATATATATCTATATATATCTATATATATATATATACACAACTTTGATTAAACTGAAATCAAGCTTTTTATTTCCAATTGATAGGTTCCTTTATCCAGTTTAAGACTGAAAAGAATACTTGAGGGGAACTGAGATTTTTTATTTATTTATTTTAAATCCGGCAAACCTGTAGCTGTCCGCTACTTCCAGCCGTCAAGTCGGGAATGCAAAAGAAACAAAAAGATCAAAAGGTGATTTAATTAACTTTGCCTGACTTAAAAATAACAAAATAGAAGAAAGAAAAGAAGTAAAACAGTTGTTTAGGGGCAAGACCAATAGAAACTGATTTTCCTCACAGTGTAAGTATTCCATCCATCAATATGATATATGTTGATGTCTACGATGTGACAAACAATCTGGCTAACCTGCAGCTGCCTGCTGACTCTAGCCGTGCAGTTCAGGAATGAAAAAAAAAAAAAGAAAAGAAAAAGGGTTCAAAGGTCAAAAGTTCCAAAGAAAAATTCTAAATTAAGACCATTCCATATATTTTGTTTTAACTGAAATCTAATTGTTTATGCTCTTGATCCGAATCAAGACTAAATGGAATTCTTGTGGAGGAACGGATATTTTTTAAAATTTAATTTTAATCAGTTAAATGCTGGTGGAAAAATCCTTTGTTTTTGAAGTGTGGCTCTAGTTCTTTCTTTCTTATTAAAAAATCTGTTTTAGCTAAACCAAGTGCTGGTATCAGCAATGTTTGCTTTCGAAGGGTCAAGATGATGGGTTGGGCTGACCAGGAGGGCGTGAGACACACGGGTGTGTATGTGTGTGTTCCTGTGTGTGTTTGGCAAAAAACAGCACCAGATCAAAAAATAGGGGCAGGGCTTCGGGGTTCTGTCAAGAACTGGATAGTGTTTATTTACTTGTGCTATCAGTGAGTGGTGATTGAGTACGGAAGTGTGTGTGTGGGAACACACACACACACACACACACACACACACACACACACACACACAACTCTGGTTTTACAAGCTCTGGTAAAAAAGTTCATGCATAAGTTTGAGCCTCATAAAAAAGAAACAAGTCAGAAGCAAAGAGAGGTTGAAATGAAAATTAAATGCACCAAATAATCTATATTTAGCCTTGGATGCCGAAAATTATGTGATTGTAATTTTTATTTTCACCAATTTATATACAAACGACTGACTTTGACTATACAATGACTTACACAGAGAGGATTTTCTGTATTGTTAAACCCTGTATTAAATGCAACAGAGTTTTCAGGACAAAAGTGACATTAATTAATCATATGAAGATTTTCCAAACGTGCAACCCTGAACATGTGTTGCCGTGCACAACGGGACAGGTAAGGCGAAATTGGTGTTTGGCGTGTTTACCCTGATGGATCAGAGTCGCCCTTTAAAATTGATCCCTCCCTGCTGGACAAAAGCCTTGTTTCATAATGTCAAAATAAACATTTTTTGAACCACATATCCGGAAAGTGTCCTCATAATCCGCGATACAGGTAAAACTGGCTAGTGGGGGTGGGGGATTATCGTCCACGTTGTGCGTGTTTGCACAGACGTGACGGATGTTGAGTGTTGCAAAAAAAAAAAAAAAAGGGGAGTAAAATGCTGGGCAAATATAGTTAAACTGAAAATTATAAAGGTCAACCTTCTGCAGGACTTCAAGTCTTTTCAAATAATCCCGCTGGATCGATGTTTAACAGCGAAAAAGGATGTATAAATTGCACCATGCATGCAGCCTTAGCGTCCATGACGGTACATACTTTAAAAGGCAGAATTTTTGTATATGTCTAGCGCCTTCCCTCAAAACTGAGGCAGTGTCGCCATCTAGCGGTGGTACCGCATATTGCAGGGACGCGGAGATCACTTAAGGTAAACATAATATAACCCCCACCCCGTACACATACACAAGATCATAAATCGGATATTGCCTTTTCCCCCAAAATATTTCAGTTGCATTTTGAGCTTTTTTTGCCCCCATGTCCTCAGGTTTTAAGATGTGATTCTTTAAGAAGGATCGTGAATCATGTGACCTTGATTAAAAGGATCTAGTTGATTTATGATTCTCCCAAGCTGTGTAAATATCTCGCACTGTTCTCTCAAGACCAGAAGATTGGTTGAAAAAAAAAAAAAAAAAAAAAGGTAACAATGCCGACATCTCAGATCTTTTTATGGAAGTGTTGTGCTACAGGAACCCACCTCTGGGCTGACTCACGACAGGAAGAAGAAGGAACGTGGCAGTCCTGCCCCCTGCAGCGGGGGGGGCGGGGGGGACGGAAGGACAAGTGTTGCCCAAAACCTCCATCTATGAGCTGTGCTTCCAGGGCCGGCCTCGGCATCGGCGGGCACGGAGGGGACCCCTAAATCAGGAAATCACAACAAGCCACATTTGCAACGCTTTCGATTCCCCTCTTTCAGACGTTGGACAGGGAGCGACTGGGATACGTTGATCTGCCACCAAATAGTTGTCAGGGAAACAAATCCCACGCTGAATCATGAGGGGAAAAACAAACTCATCGTTGGCTGAGGACCAAAGTACTGACTGGTCCTGGGATGTTGGCCCCGTCGTCCTTGTGCTCAGCCTCTGCGTACCCGAGGGCCTGTCAGGAAAACCTTAAACATTAGCAGACACAGATGACGCCTCAAGGTGAATTATTTATTGTCACTTTTTTTTTTATTTTATCGGGGAATCCACAAGTACTTTAAAAGAAGGTTATACAGCGCTGTACATGTGGGAGGCCGGGCAGACCCGGCCGGTCGCGTCGCCTCCCTTTAAATACTATTCATATTTAAATGTTCTACAATCTTATCATGATACAGTGATACAATAAAAGCTTGTGTAACTGGTCCTGCAGCTTCTCTGATATGTCGGTAATATTTCTGTTGGGACTGTTGTTTCCATGTGATGTTTTCTTTTTCTCCCCCCCACCCCAAAAAAAGAGGAATGTAAAAAAAAAAAATAAAAAAAAAAAAAGAAAAAGAAAAAGAAAAGACCAATCAGGAGGCAGAAACTGCCTGGCTGTGTGGCTCCTGCTTCACTCGCACGTTAAGAGAGAAAGAGACAAGAGAGGAAGAGGAGTGGGGGGGTCCGGGTGTCACGTTCTGGAGGCTGGTCCGCTGTGGAAACGGACACCAGTTCATTAGTGGTTTCTTTTTTCTTTGCGGAGGAGCGCCAGTTCTGCTTTGTGCGTTCCGCTACTTTGACTCTTCCTCTGTCTGAGCCTTCGCCGCCGCACCCCCCCCTCCCCGCACAACCGGCTCACTTCCATAGCTGCGTGCTCAGAGTCTGGCCGGATCCAGAGGCGGCCCACCCACCCATGGCTGACGGCTGCCCGAAGGCCATCTGACCGCCGGCACTGTTGAGGGCCAAGCCCGACATCTGCTGGTTCACCTGTAGAGGGGAGAGGACAAAGAGTAGCGCTATTACAAAAAAAAGGACATACAAATCTAACCCCAACTGGCACTTATTCATACAAAAAAATAAAAACAAATATATCAAATGACCTCAAACTGCAGATTTTGTCGAGTGACGTTTCTAGAGACCCTCAGCTGCCGGAGGACATATTATATAATATTTTCATATTAATACACAATATAGTGTTTATGGCTTCTTGTTTCATTGGTTATTTTCAGGGACTTTTTTTTAAATTGAGTTATTTGTGTGCACAAGTGTGTTGCCCTAAATTAGGTCTGCATGGCTCTGTTGAGAGCTACTCATTCAAGGTCAACCCATCCACTGAAAGAGGTAGTATCGATGATCTGCACCGATGAGAGTATATTCAAGGCCTGTGAGAACCGTGTTGAAGGGCTAAAGATCGGAAGAGCAC
>CAAKHD010004350.1:32423-45227 GCA_901007705.1 Fistularia tabacaria
TTTTTTTTTATATATATTATTTTTTTTTTTTTTTTTTTTTTTTTTTTTTTTTTTTTTTTTTAATAAATCGAACCAAAACGCTCTTTTTGATAATGCCAATGCAGATGATTCTACACTGAACTATTTTGAAGAGAATCCACACGACTACAAAGGCTCGGCTGCAGATAGATAGTTTATCAACGACTGCCCATATGTCCAAGTGTAACATTTGCATTCGGCTCCTCCGAAGCCACGAGCCCGGACAAATACACCGCCATTGAGCAGTGTCCGATTCTGAGCAGGAAAAAGCGTGAAGTCCTAGAAGGCTGCTTTTCAGCATACCAATGAAACAAAGAAAGAACTTTGATCCAATAAAGCGGATGAGATCCACAAAAATCAATCCGAGGATCCATGGTGAGAAACACTTCCTCCTTCATCACTCACATCCCTCAAACAAACTCAGAATCCCAGAGCGAGGGAAAGCCCCTATGGTCTGACAAAAACCACTTCTGAGATTATTTTATCTTTATGATTAGATGGTAACTGTCGTAAATACATACAATCTTCTCTGAGTCTGCCAGTTGGTCAAAATTTTGTCTTTACTGGTTACGTATTTACAGCACATCATGAAAAGAACAACGCAGATTCCGCTTTGATAACAGAAGGCGGTTTTCACATTGATTCGACCTCAATGTGAGACTGACACAAATGATGTATGACTTCACAACTGGGGAAAATCTTGGTCAAACATAACAGTATTTGCAGTCGTTGCATAATTGATGGATGACTACACGATCAAAACTTGAGAGGAATACGAGCCACTTCTTGTGGGGGAAAACCAGTCGAGCAAAAATTATCATTATGGAGCATTGACGGAAGTCTGAATTTTTAACACCACCACAGTAACCAGAATTGGGTCAAAGACATCTGCTAGCCAGCCTGGTCTGATTCCCAACACCAACAGATGGGTACTTTTCATTTCAACAATCATGTCAGATATATGAGGATATTTAAGAGGGGAAAAAAGATGTTTCCCGTGTGAAATCATGCCATAGGTATTTAAACGAACACCTATGCACATGTTGGAAACCAGCAATTATGGTTACTTCAGTACAAATATACAATGATACAGCAGCATGCAGACAGCCTCTGTCAAATTTCATTATGGGATGGATTGTTATGACGGAGCCAAACCAGCTATTAGACAGCGGAATCTTGGCCAGCGCAGCGCAGATTTCAACCAATCTGTGTTTAAAACTGCAGCCCACAACTACATCAACTTGCCTAAAGAATGGTGACATTTTTTTCTTTTTTTGCAGATGCCCCTTTAAATCAGCGGGGGTGTTAAATATTCCAAACTGTCACATACAGTTCTTACCTCCAAATACCTGCCATCCACATGCTTGGCCATCACATTTTGGGATTTACCTTAAGATACTACACTTTGGACTTTCTCAAAAAACTACATCATGTTAAATTCCGATGGTTCCAAAATGCCAAGATAGCAACAAGAAATTAAAAATGTGTGGGTTTTGGGAGGTCAAAGTACCAGGTATCACTAGGGGCTATGGATGAAAACAAATAACAATTCCAGAGGATTCCCACGACAACAAGCCAGCACCTGGATCTGATCTGAAGTCCACTGGTCCAGGTTGACGGACTTCACTCTGGATATGTGAACGCCCAGGTTCCTGTGGATGCCGGCGCACCGAATGCAGATAAACACCCCTAGATTCCACGATGCCCATCTGGGACCTGAAGCGGGGAGGGATAAAGAGGAAAAAAATCGATCGAGATTTGAATCGATGACTAACGACTCCTCTGAAGGTCGTGAAACACGGCGTAGTTTGAGGTCTTCTGGGAGAGAAGTCGTCTGATGGCTGCTGACAGCCGAACGGAAGAGAAGTTAGCTTTGGAGAAGTTAGCTTGCTAGTTAGCTATTTATTTTAGCTGTGGGGGCTCGATGTCAGCGGACTAGCCTGAGCCAGTTACACACCTGGCGGTTAGCTTTGATACAGCTAACCGACGCGGATGCTACACCGAAGCTAGTTACCGGTAACCCCCACCACCACACACACACACACACAAACAAACACACCCCCCGTCGACGGTGTTAAGGTCGCACCTTTCGCCTCGCAGTCGGCGCAGTACTTGTTGTCGTCCTCCCTCAGCATTTTGGAGAGGATGGCCTGGTGCTGCTCGTTGAGTTTCTGGGCCTTCTCTCTCTCCGAGCGAGTCGCCATGTTCGCGGCTTCGGCGGTAACCTGTTGAATTTTACCGTTCGTTTCTTTTTTAAAAAGCGCTCAACCGTTCACCGGTTACCTGTCGAGAGCAGGCTCCGATAAAAAAGACCATAATCAGAGGAGCGGACGCCTCTGACTGGTATGAGAACACCCGGAAACGGAATCCCTTCTACGCCCACAGGAATTCGAGAGCTGACGCAGCGCCCGCGCCTGATTGGACGGCGGCTCTGACGTCATCTGACGCACAGATTTCTCGTCACGTAACCAAAGTAACACCAGGAGTTTCACCGGAAATGAGGTGTTGCTGTACTTCTTACAAAATCACTATTGGTGATGAAAACCCAAATGTAGGAAATGTTAAAAAAGACCTAGTACATAATAAATACTACAAATAAATTGGTTTCGTGGTACAGTTGAGAAGAACATTAAAGGTATTAGCCATGCTTTTTTAAAATCAGAAAAAATATGAATCATTGTGTATTGAAAATGAACTACCTGAAAAAATTAAATGGCCCAAATACTGAGAAAGTCTATGAAGCTGGAATCAGTTCTGCCTTTTCCCCCTCGATATAATTAAAACGTTTATTGAACTTAAGGACAGTGGTACACTTTTAAAGTCTACTTCTTTATCAAATGTCTTTTAAAGTAAAAAAAAAAATGTTCTGAAAGACCATGATCCAGTATGTCGTAGTTAAAATATCCCCTACTTAAATGTAGGGTATCTCAAAAAGAGAACTATCGGGTTTTTAAATGTACTGAGCTTATAAATAACATGTATATACATTTATATTTACAACATAAAGTAAAAAAACAAGCCTCTCTGCCCTCTAAGCACAGTATCCTCCCATCAGCTCACAGATAATGACAGTGCAGCACACCCAGCCTCCGGATGAGAATTACAGGGGGATAAGTGGGCACTTGAGATGCCTAATGCACTGCCCCCTCAGAGAAAGGTTTCCAGGCGGATCTTGTAGTGATTCTCCTGGTGCCTGATGGCGATCGAATGGCGGAGGAGTAACTCGATGTACGGCGGCCAGAAGGTGGAGTCCAAGGTCACGTAAGGGTCGTGTGCGGTGCTCAAGGACTTGTTCATGAGCAGCTGCAGGACAGAGAGGAGAGCAAGTATATATATATAAAGCATGTAAAGGATGCAAGACAGAATTCAACAGAATTCCAATATCCTATCAGAGACCATTAACCGCATATGGGTTTGTAATATTTGACTTCTTTGACAAATTTGTCCAGGAAAGATGAGGGAAAGTGATCAAATGTGAGAAAAAATGCAGCCTGACTGACACCAAAACTGTAACAAGGGACAGAAAAAGAAAAAAAAAACAGAGCTATGAATCTGCTAATAATTTTCACACATTAAGTTTAAAAGTAATGTCGGCAGAATGCACCACAGGTTTCCAGAGTATAAGAAGTCAGCCAATTCCACAGCTGTTGATTTCATGTGGGCATGACCTTAATCTTTTTAGCTGTTTCAAAATGCCGTCACACTTGAGCTACGATGACAAACAATACAGTTAATTAGCCTGTAACAAGCTGCACCACTTGACATCCATTTAACCTCATCTTAACAATGTCGGCACCCAGCAGAGTTCCTGCTGGGACTGAAAATAAGAAAATGATCAAGTATTTCAGTGAAATGGTTCATCTGTGTAGTTTTTTTGTAAGCCTGCCGTGCTGCGAGCTTAGGGATCGGTGCCAATGGCCAGGGAGAGGTGAGAGGCAGGGTTCAACATGGTTGGGTCACCTGTCAATCACAGGGCCGCATATAGCGACATCAAACTGTTCATTCTTGCATTCACAGCTATGGACAATTTAGAGTCTTCAGTGAACCTACTGACTGTTTTTTTGGTCTGTGGGAGGAAGGAGGAGAACCTGGAGAACCCAGGCAGAAGAACATGGAGAGAGTGCACAGGGAGAACATGGTCGGCCAACAGATCAGGATAAGGAATCTTCCTGCTGGGAGGCATCAGTGCTTGTCACTTTACCAACCCATTTAATTTTTTCTCTCAACATTCTTTCATATTTATATTAAACAATGAGTTAATCAGTAGCCTGAGAAATTATTAAAATGTCTTACTGGTTCATCGTCGCCTGTCTTTATAACAATCTATGTAAATAATGTATAAATGTAAATAAATAAATAAATGATTTTCTAATTTAAAAAATTAAAACAATAGAAAAAAAATCCCCCTTATCTAAGGCTCCCTTTACGATTGCTTGAAAACCCACCTCGAGAATTTCATTTAAAGACTTTAAATCTTCATGAAAACCCTCTGGAACGTTCTGTGAATAAAGAGAAGCAGGAGAGGCTACATTAACAGGCTGTGTGTGTGCATCAGCAAAAGAGCACATCATCACCATGGAGACAATAAGCCACCACACCTTCTTCTTTTTTGCAGCAAAATCCACCTGAGGAGGAGGAATGTGCTTCTCCAGGACGTTCCCCAGAGCCTCAGTCAGCCTCTCCTGGTAGGACTTCATCTTCTCGATCCTCTCCTTCACGTCCTGCAGCTCGCTGTGTGGAGGTGCGCCCATATTAAAGCAAAAGTTAAACACTACATTTAACAACAGGCGCGTTCACAGAGAATTCAAACAAACACACCCACAGCTTTTGTGAAGAGTGAAGTTTTTCATACATTGGTGGCCTTTGGTTCTTTGGTTCAGCAGAACTAAACGGTCTCACTCACCTGTACGTCGATGAAACCTCTTTTTCCCTCTGAAAGGATTTGACTTTTTTGCTGACTGCTGCAAGGACTTGTTTTTGCTCTTCGAACCACACCTGCTCACTGAAAAACAAGAAGTGAAACTCAGATCACCCTGTGCTTATACATGGGGGGCGACATACAGGGGTTCCACTTCCATGAGAACAATGTGAATTTGCACACTGTGACCTCCGGGAGCAGAATGAGTTTTCCTTTATTCTCATATTCTTTGACATTATTCTGACATGGAATGTGAATTCCACTGTCACTTAGTGAATTTAGTTAACAGATGTCAAAGTCATAAGAACATACACAATGATTAGAAAGGTTACGTACAGCCTTTTGGTTTGCATCACTTTCTCCTTCTTGGCTTGATAGCAAGACATAATCATCTCCAGCTCGGAGCACACCTTGAGCATCTGCATAAGGCAAAGTGGAAAGAGAAAAAAAAGAAGAATGCTGTGCAACCAGAGCACTTGACCTTCTGACAGACAAACACTGACACACACAGACATACCTCCTCTTTTCCTGCTTTCAGTAAAACTTCATGATTTGATGGCAGCACTGCGTGAAAGAACACACACAAGACACAGGATGTGAAAAATATGCAATTCTGGCTCCTGCGATAAAACTACCGATACAGAAAATCGTCCAGGGAACTAGTGTTACACTGCTCTTTTAACAAGATAAATAGGGCTGAGTCAAGCACAGGTGGTAATGTAAAATTCATTCAGTCATTATCTGCATCCCTTCTTCACATGAGCATGGTCAGCTTTCCACTGGTCAGGTCACCTGTCAATAACAGGGCCAGTGACTTCCATCCAACCATTCACTCTCTCATTCACACATGTGGACAATTTAAGAATATTCAATGAAGCGTCAGTTTGAAATTACTGAAATGATCAAAGCAGACGTCAGACTTTGAATGAAGATTTGCAGATGTGACGATCAACAATCAATCACAGTTGTAATTTTGAACGTACTTTGAGGTTTCGCTGTCTGCCACTGCTTCATTTCAGCTTCTGTTGCAGTTAGCCTGATGACCTGATAGCGAGAGAGACATTCACCCATGACATCAAATGATCCAGTAACTGAATAAATAAACCCATTTAAACTTTGTATTACCTACCTAACATCACATACAATTTAAGAAAACCAGCAGGAAAATTCACCTGTTACTCTTGACTATAGTGTTACCACAGATTCCTCTACACACATGGTGGTGTGACTTGTGGACGAGGGAAACAATAATCTACACACATACAGTATACATATATATAGTACACTGATAATATTATTATAATAATCTGGCTTCAGTTGTGCAATATTCATTTTTTTTCAGGTATCTGATACAGCAGGTTTGTAACCCACTAGTTGATAGCTAATTATCGGTTATCACTGTTATAACTGATTGAAACTTTTTCTGTTATTACATTGAACATCACATCATGTCACCTACAGTGAAAGATGAGAAGTTACTTGTATAATTTTCCATCCCTCCGTGGACAAGCTATACCAGCATCAGGTTTTTAGGTCGATGCTGAAATTGTGCATCATAGTGAATATCTCTTACAAAAATCTGACATTATCATATTATTGTACCCCTGGTGAAAATTAATATTAAAATATCTGAGTGTGCAGGCTAAGTAAGCCACAGTTAGCTTCGGCCCACCCTTGACAGCAACACATAAATAAGAACCTACATTATCTGAAGGAGCTTCATCCAGACAGTAAAGCATAACCCTAGATTTGACCCCCCTGTACTCCTACCCATGACGCACTGAGACACAACCAGAAACTCGCACCAAAAACATCTTCATATTAGATAACGGCAGTAACGCTGTAAAATCATCACATGCAAATCGGATTATTTCTATTTGTGTTTGAAAGTTGATTTTGACCCATCTGTATCAAAGGGGGCAGGAGCCCCAGTGTTGACGGCAGAATAGGGTAGTATCCACAGGGATCCATTCATTTACATTATAGTTTACCAGTATATCAAAAAGAGGGATTATCGACTTTCATTTATTGATGGCTAAGATGGGTAAGTTCTAAATCTCTCTTGACCATGAAGATGAACCAGGGCCCCAACAGCTGGGGAGGAACACCCGGCAGCTGACGTAGACTCCTCGGTGTCCCACCTGCGCCTGCGGGTCGTCAGAGAAGTCCGGTTCGTTCAGGAGAATCTCATTCTGGAGCTGCGAAAACAAAGAAGCGCCCGGTCAGCGCACCTGAGCGGGGGAGAGACGGTGGAGGGGGACCGAAAGTGATGCCTTACCATCTGCAGCCGAGCGAACTGCTGCTCGCACAGCTCGAGTAACTCTGTCTGAGCAGCTTCGGAAAGTCCCGCCTGGCAGTATGGAGCCGTCTTGGCCTAAAACACATGAAAACATTTCTTTATTGTGGTAGTTTTTAAGGAAATGAATACCAGAGTTTTGCCGCGGACGGGCGGTTTTGGCTAGCAATAGCATCCTGTTAGCATCATACATGACGCAGCTAGGGAAAGTAAAGTCAATGACATTCAGCGGAACTATTTGTTTGAAAAGCGTGAAAATGTTACACGATACGTTATTACGCTACTCCGGACGTTAAAAGCACGCACGACTGGCTCTTACCATTGTTGGTGGGCGTTTTGTTTTTCTTCACCGAGAGAACGGCGAACTCCCTCTTTTCAAAATACCGCCAGTGTTTGGTGACGTCACGGCCGCGACAGAGGAACGTCATCGGGAGCTAAGTGTTGCGCGGAACTGCGCAGGCGCGCAACAAGAACACTTAAAAAATGCATACAACTAGCTGAAAGGCTTTTTCCTTTGTTTTGTTTGAATTTTTCTCGAAAGGCGATTATTCGTCGTTTGTCGTGGAACATTTTTTGAGTTTTTTGTTTGAATAGGGGATTTGATCAATAATTCTCTGAGCACTTCCATGATACAACTGGCTCAAGTACCTTATGTCCCCACTTCATTGAAGAACATTTGGAGGAAGAGCCTTGTAGGGGGTTATTTGCACGGTAGCAATCATAAAATTGGTTTGTTCTCCCCGTTGCCAGTTGACAGTGAACGGTGGGGGAAATATTATTTCCCTCGAAATGGATAAAAGAAGGTACTTCATCCAAGCTCCAAACCAGTAATAACAATAAGGTTAGTTTAGCTCAAAAACAGTTCTCTGGCTTCTTTTCTTCCACATGCTTTGAATCTCAATGAATGGAATAAAAACACCATAATGCTCCTCATCCATCAAGTCCAGCCAGTGAGTAAAAAAATAGTTTCATTATGGATTGTTGGTGCCAGGGTCTTGCTCAGTAATGCGGTATTTAGGATGGAGAAGAACACCTGAGATCTGTGTTACACTGATGAATGATATTCTAAATTATTCTTAGCACTATTTTATTGGGTGGAGAAAGAGTGAGGGAGGAAGATGGAGACGCTCCCTTTACATCCTGACCCAGATAAATGTCTGCATTTAAAGGAGAACAGATTTTATACTAAAAGCAAAATCTTCAAGGTAACATCATTACAAAAACCCGCAGAGAACTGATGGACTCCATTGAGCTCCGTGAACTGATTTTCTTCTAACTTTGTTATTTTTATCTTACTGGATGTCAAATCTGTTTTCACTGCTATCATTAAAGAAAAAAACTTTCTGAAATTGATTGTCTTATTTTTTTAAACCAGTAGGCGGTTCTCCCTGCAACTGCAAGATAAGCCAGTCGCTGTCTGAGGGTGCACCTCCCTTATATTACCGGCAGAGGGCGCTGCTCGCTCTTGTTCACCAGGTGAGGTTCTGCACGAAGCTCTCGACGCAGCAAATGTTCAGGAATGTTTTGGACGTGCACTTTTTTTCGACGTCAGATGTGCACCAGCGTTGGATTTTCTTCCATCTAGTCGATTACAACTCCAACCAGAGACACACGAGGGACTGGGATACGTCATTCTGGTCAATGAGAAATTACTATGACGTTGGATTGAGCCAAATAAAAATCTTGTCATAACCTAATCCTAAATAGAGATGGCTGCAAAGCCTCATTTCACATCATTAGGTTTAATTACATTTCATATAGTCTATTTCGAGACCATGAATCACACAGTGCTGATGACTGATACAATTGTTGTTGTTTTTTGTTTAATGCAAAACAGGAATTTTCCTTGTTTCCCGAGAGGTGGAGGAAACGCCGACCTTATTCATATTTACAACAGGATATAATTGTATAATAATTGTACAATCTACCCACGGAATGCATTTTCCTCTTGTTTACTTTTCTCACAGTCTCCACCTGGGAACTGGAGTCAATTTTAATAAGGCAGGCTCGTCTTCTCATTCTGCCGCCTTTATAGTATTATGGATATATGTGTTTATTTATTTATTTCTAAATCCCCAAACCCCATCCAGCACTCCGTCCACTCCTATAGCACTTGTGTTGTACATGGCTAACAACCCCTCCCCCATTGCAATTGAAAATTTTCAGAAATTGATTCATCATTTTCTAATGATGTAAGCTGCTTTATTTTATTTTATTTTATTTTATTTTATTTTATTTTATTTTATTTTATTTTATTTTATTTTATTTTATTTTAATTTATTTTATTTTATTTTAGCTGTAAAAAGCTGCACCAAAACCCTACTTTTCATCCTCCTCCTCATTTAAAGGACACACAGGCATATAGCTTTTGTGCTTTTCATGCAAGTATCGGCGCATTTGCTGCAACAAAACTGAACCAGCAATTAAGTCTAAATATTTGATTTTAATCCAGTGGACATGAAGCAGTGAAAACCTGACAGTCCATATTTAGTGTATTATTATTTTTTTAATTTAAATGTTCAAACTACATCCCCGAATCACATAGCCGGGATCATTTGAATGATCAACTAGAATTTGATTAATATGCAAATTTCCACACAGACTATTCCATTTGAGCCTTCAGCGCAGCCTAATTAATCAACAGTTAAAGGAAATTAATACATACATCAATTCTGTCAGAAACATGCTTAGTTCAATCGCCCGTAAAATTGAAGTTTGAAGTATTAACTGGCTCCACATGAAGGCTATGATTAAAACTCTGCAATTCAGCTCCATTTAGAAATATAGAGTGATTTAACTCCAGGCCAATACCAAGTCATTTACCGATCTGTTTTTACACTTAATCAACACAACAACAAAAATAATAATAATAATAATAACAATAATAATTTTGTTGACTTGATTGGGGGATAATTCAGAGCTAATCTGGTCATTAATCTGCCCTTTTCTCCTTTTTTTTGTTTCAGAGGATCGAGGCAGCTGCAAAAACCAATCCATCCAAAAGCCCTTCCTCAGCGGCCCTCCCCGCCCTCCACCCTCCCCCGGACCAGCACTCTCAGGCGGTAGTTTTCATTTGCACTTGAGACAGTTTTCCACAAGGTGCAAATAATAAAAATAAAAGGGGGAGTGGGAGGGAGACGGGAGAGGGGGAGGAGATGAAAAGAGAGGACTGTACTATTGTTTCAGTAGGGACTCATGCATCAAACTTCAATTTTCCGGACGATTGAAGTAGTGATTTTTTCCATCTTGAAGTGAAATACTGAAATACACTTAAGACCTCCAGATTAATTACCATGAAGTGGTCCCTCAGACTGTAGTATTACTTATCACCGGCCCGCCTGACAAGCCCTCATAAAATAAACAAGTGAAATCCATAAACTTGGCCTGCCTTAACACTCCCTCCCTTCATAAAATATGCTGGATTCAGAAAGGCACATGCATGCGCACACACACACGCACACACACACACACACACACAAACCACACACACACACACGTACAAAGAGTTATACCTCAATGCATTAATAGTATACATATATATAGAACTGAGCTATGCTGAATTCAGAGTAACGCAAACAAACACACACAAACAAAATGTATAAATATTTAAATATGTATACAAAAGTCAGCATGTGCTTGTGTCTGTGTGCATGCATTTTGTGTGTGTTTGTGTTTATTCAAAAATGCAGACATTTCCAACGTAGGGGCTTTATGTGGAGGACATGTCTGAATAGAATAGAATAGAATAGAATAGAATAGAATAGAATAGAATAGAATAGAATAGAATAGTCCCTTAAGTTGAGGGCCACTATCTGTTCATAGAAGAGAAAAAACCTTAATATTAAGGGTCACCACAAATATACTCCTAAACTGATTAGAATAGAATGGAATTAAATAGAATAGAATAGAATAGAATAGAATAGAAATGTCCCTTAAATTACGAGCTGCTGATAGAAGAGAACTGCATATTCCTTAGTATTAAGGGCTACTAAAGGTGTTCCCCCAAATATACAATAGAATCGAATTGAATCGAATCGAATGTTCCCCAAAAGTTGAGATCTTATATGTGTTTATAATTGAGAACAACATTTTCTGTAATATTAACAGTTACCACATCTAAACCCTATTGCTGAAGAAGCCTCTTTGAGGGGTGAAACATTGTCAATTGAAGAAATTCAAGTCCAGTTACCATGCCAAAAGCATTTTGACAAGAATAGAATAGAATAGAATAGAATAGAATAGAATAGAATAGAATAGAATAGAATAGAATAGAAATGTCCCTTAAATTAAGGGCTATTAATAGAAGAGAACTGAATTTTTCTAAGTATTGTTACTTAATGTGTACCCCTATATTTAGGGGTACACATTAAGTATAAATACAGGGGCTCTTAACTTAAGTCCCTTAAGTTAAGAGCCGTAAATAGAAGACAATCGAATCGAAGGGTTACCACCTATGTACCCTTAAATACAGAATAAAATAGACTAGGATAGAATAGTCCCTTAAGTTGAGGGCTGCTATCTGTTGATAGAAGAGAAAAAATATTCCTTAGCATTAAGGGTTACTACATATGAACTTCTAAACATATTACAATAGAATACAATAGAATAGACTACAAACAGAACAGAATAGAAATGTTCTGTAAATTAAGGGCTGTTAATAGAAGATAACTGTATATTCCTTAGTATTAAGGGTTATTGAAGATGTACCCCTAAATATGGAATAGAATGTGTACTGAAATTATTCAAATAGAATAGAATAGAAATGGCCTTAAATAAAGGCCTATTAACAGACAAGAACTAAATATTCCTCAGTATTAAGGGTTACTAAAGGTGTTCCCCCAGATAAACAATAGAATAGAATAGAATAGTCCTCTATGATGAGGGCTGTTATCTGTAAATAGAAAAGAACAGAATATTTCTTAATATTAAGGGGTACTAAAGTCGTCCCCCCAAATATAGAATAGAATAGAATAGAATAGAATAGAATAGAATAGAATAGAATAGAATAGAATAGACAGGGGCCTGTGACGGAGGAGCGCGGATTCCTGCACGGAGCGCCTGAGCAGCTCTATATATTACAGCTCTAATGAGACCGAGAGGGACGTGGCGTTTTGTTGTTGTTTTTAAAAAGGATAAAAAGGCAAACACTATAAAAAAAAGAAGAAGAAGGGCGACGGGAGCAAAAAAAGACGGAGAGAATGAGAGAGTCAGGCCAACTTATCATTTCCCTCGACAAAGGGGGTTAAACGGGAGGCGGCCTTTTCAGCTCAGGCTTCGGCTCTGGACGCCCCTTTCTTTCTCACACCGCCATGTTTTCAGCTTCATTAAACTCCTTAAAGACAAAAGAAATAAAGAGGGGAGGAGGGAGGCGACGATGAGAAGAAAACAAACAAAGAGCTCCTTAACCCGGACTTTGGCATCAACGGCGGCCGTCCGAAATCTCAACGTTCGATTGATTGATTAAATAAATAAATAAATAAATAAATAAATAAATAAGCTTGAAATTAAAAAAGAGGAAAAAATCAATTTCCGGGTTCGAAGGAAAAGAAAATAAGTTGATAAAAGCAAAAAA